>JAOVYX010014641.1:0-31465 GCA_035668315.1 Drosera spatulata
ACATTTAAACTCATATTTATAGGGTGAAGTGGGATCTTATAAATATAAATTTGACGTGCTTACGACGGCACGCATCATGTCCCCTCGGGCATGTCAAACATCTATCTCATTATGGATACAATGTGTCCTCGGTTTGCCCCTATTCCTTTCCGGCCGAGGCATGATGATGGGACCTTCGTAGGGTGGCCAAGCACTCGGATCAAGAACAATCCTGAACTGCGGTGTCCAAGTGTTGAGATGAGTGGTCATCCTATAGCAATCATCGACGTATGGAACTGGATCTACAAGAAATTGCATACAACACTTCATGCCGTGGCTACAAGGATAGTGATACAGTTGTCATTTTCCATAAGTGCATGTGCTTTCCAAGAAGTTGACCTCGTGAATGTGGTTGTCTTTGGTGATTGGTTCGTTCCACAAACGACCGGTCTTCACCTCGAAACGCTCGGAATCGTGATGGAATATAGTGACGACATGACTGTGCGTCTTGTTCTTCTTACTCCAGAAATGATGCATAACTAAGGGGCTCACCACCAACCTCTTAACGATCTCTGCCTCAGACTTCATCCTTCGATCTGTGAAATAGAAATTGCAGCGGTAGAATGTGAATTTCATCAGTGTAGTAATAGGGACAGATCGACAATCCTTGAGGACAGAATCAAACATCTCTGATTGGTTGATCGTCATGATACCGTATCTCCTCCCCCCGTCATGAGCCAACGATCATTTCTCCACATCACATGCATTAGCTATCCAGTCGTATGGCCTTTGACTCTGCTGTTGTATCTTGTTCATCTCGGCTTCCCACATCATGATCAATCGCTTGTAATAGAGCATCTTCAGCCGGTTTCCCTAGACTTTCGAACTCATGTGCTTGCCAAAATTGCTGGCGAAGTGACTAGCACATACACGATGACATGCATTGGGTTCTGACCAAAGCTCAGACTCGTGCATCACCCTCAAAATACTAGCATGGCGATCAGAAATGATACAAATGCCTGCTTTGTCGCCCACCACCTACACAATGATAATATTGAAATGATTAAGAGCTGCATGTATTCCTTATCAATTAAAGTTTTCAACTTAGATTCAAGAATTGGGCTAACCTCTCTCAGATCTTTGAAAAACCAAGATCATGTCTTGACCGATTCCTTCCCTTGCATCGCAAAAGCAATAGGAAAGAGCTGATTATTAGCATCATAGCCCACTGTAATATATATGGTGTCGTGGTACTTCCCTTTGAGGAGAGTAACATCAACGCTGATCATGGGACGACAATGCTTCCATCCTTCGATTAAGGTTCGAAAGCCCAAAAAACAGTATTGAACCACACATGATTAGGAATATTCATCGGCGTACAGTGATAGACTACCACCAAATCAGGGTTGGGTAGCTTCACGGCATCCATAAACTTAGGAACCACCGCGAATAATCACCTAAAAGATCTACAATAGCTTTCTATTTGGCAAGCCATGCTTTCCTGTAACTGATCCTACGATGGTGATTCCCTTGTATTATCGTCAGGATGACCTTAACTTTCAAGGAGATGTCTACGACTACAACATGTGATCCGCAACGAATTACGACGATAGCTGTGCGTGATCATCTCCAAAATTCTGTGTGTTACAAGTGTGAGCCCCAATAATTTTGTTGATCCTCTATCTGTTGCTACCTTTTGGCTTCATGGCTCTGAGACGCCATTTGCAGCTACGTGACTCACCATTCTTCCACTGTTTGCACCTCAAATCAATTATCGTTCCCTTTGATGTCAACAGACGGTATTCAACACGTGTGACAGCAACACGTTGTACGAATCACCTAATTCCCTGAATAACTGTTATTTTTTTAATTATTTCCTAAATTATTATGAAGTAACTATTATTTTCAACAATGTTATATATTTCACTTCAATAACTTCATAATATTTAATAAATATCCATACAATATGGGAGAATTAATACCAACTAATATCTATATCATTTTCAAATTTGAATATTCAGAATTGTTACTAGTTCTAATGTTTCCTAAAGTACTATTAACAAACTATTATTTTAAACAATATTACATATTCAAATCACAGACAAATGATAATATTTAGTTAACATCGCAGCGCAAACATATAACATACAATGTCAAGAAACTAAACAATTTAATCTAAATCATCTAATTTCCTAACATTCTAAAAATAACTTTATTTCCTAAATTATTACCAACTAACTATTTTTTATTCCCTTTTTATTTACTAAATATATATTTTTTTAATTCTGTTTTATTTAATTATTATCTAAGTTAACTATTTTCTTCTTCCTAAATTATTTCCTAATCTAAATACTTCCTAAATTATTTCCTACTTCCTACATTAACTAAGCATATTAAAAGTATATTCCTACATTAACTAAGCATATTAAAACTACAAAATAAGAAGATTTAGGAATATTTTTGATGAAATTAATCTTAAAACTTTCGCAACAACTTCACCGTCGCAGCAACTTCATCGTCACAACAACTTCGTCGCAAAACTAAGTCTGAAAATTTTTTAACTAAAATTTCCAATTAAAAAAATTTCAATATAATAATATTATATTATATTGGAATTTTAAATATTTGAAATTGATAAAAATGAGGGGAGAAAGACGCCTTTTTATAGAGAGAAAAGAATGAAAGCAAGACTTCCTGGCCGATGTGGGTTTGGAATTCTCCTAAACAGCTAAAGACGTCATGCGCCTTCATCTCAACTAAAGACGCAGGACGCCTTCTTTTCTACTAAAAACGCAAGGCACCTTTTTTTTGGAAATGACACAGAACGTCTTATCTCATTACATTTTGAAAAAAAAAACCTAATTTAGTAATTAATTTGTTATAATCCTAATTTGATAATTTTGTTTATAAAAAAACCTTAAAAAAATAAAAAAACCCCAAAGAATCTTGATCCAGCTTGCACGTTCCTTATGTTAGTTTCTTGATTTTGACCCACTTCTGGACAACAGTTGTCCTTTCTAAAATGTTCATTACACGATGACGACAACATTAAACACAGATTCTAGATCGACAACAAGAAGAAGAAAATTGGAACAGGATTACCCCAAAACTACTGTGGAATAGCGATGGAAGTTAGCCAACATACCAAAGCTATTACGGCCGTTTAATGGAATGGTATGTGTTGGACTCTACGATCGAGAATAATAAATTAAACATACAAAAGTGGTTTCAATACCTGCATCGACCAGATGTAGCCTGATTGTCCTATTAGGCTGCAAAGGCCCAAGTTTACAGGTATCTACTGTTACAACTGTGTACACAACAATGGAGATTATCAGCAGAGTGATAACAGAATGTTCTACGTCTGTGTCCCTTGAGACGATAGTTAAAAACCCTTATGCTGCATCAAGTTGGAATTTAAAAATAAAGGTGATAGGAGTATCGATTTGGAAAAACAAGTGCTTCATGTCCTTCAGCAAGGCTGCCTTCTCATTACCAATGGTACTTTCATTTTCACTCCAATATCAGACCATTATGATGTAGTAGCAAAGCAAGAAACAACATCTTCTCGGACTAAAAGATCACCATAAAGCTAGGAACGTGATATCTCGGGACTTCATGAAAAAGATCAAGGCCATGCACATGTTAGAAGAATTCCTCCGTCAACCCGTTTTGACACATTGTCCGTTTTGCCATATTAACAATTGTCGTAAAACATGGGAGGAAAAATAAAGATGCAGATATTTCAATTTTTGCCATGGGGATCAAGATCCACAGCAAAGCTGCCTCAATCTTTCGTCCCACCTTGTATCCTGCAAATGAACGACCCTAAGCATTAGCAAAGCCATTGCCAGGAGAATCACTAATATCTCATCAGTCAAACAAATCTCATAGATCAAATTTTACTGGTACCTAAACAGGGAACAAAATTGCTTTTTCCTCAACGGTTTATTGCATCCCATCTTGAATGTGCCAAATTCAGAATTCCAAAACATACCATCAGATTCATATTTATGAGTTCACCTTATGCTAAATAAGTGACCTCAATGCAGTTGCTTGAGGCAAACCAAATGAAATTGCAAGCTCTACCAGGGTACAACCCACACAACAGGACACTTATTCTTGTGCTGCTGTTAAGAGCTTCTTCAGCAGCCATAAACAACAAATTAATTCCAAGTTTGAAGTCCCATTTTAGTCAAACTATCTTATGCAACATATACAATGGATTAATGTCTTACACAAAGCATACCATGAATAATCCAAAATATAAGGGCGAACCCATGATTTAATATTAGTGTCTTGCCTTCATAAGTTTATACAAGCAGTATCATATTGGATGAAACCATGAAGAACAAGATGTATTGAAACACGAAGTTGCCAGTGTTGACAGAAGCAAAATCTTCATTCTTAAGGACATGAAAGATAAAGTCCATAAGCTTTATGTTAAGTCTCTAGGTGAATAATGTGCAGGCTTAAAGCAAATACTTAGACTTTTTCTTTTAGGCTAGCATTTGTAGAGAATACTAGACTTGAGACAATAAAATATATAAGGAAACAAATAAATCTTATCTACTTAATCACAAATCTTATCTTTCTGATATATATTGGAAACTTACCTTTAGAAATATAATTACATTAATATTCCAAAATAATATTCAAGGATATAGTTTTTTTTTTATAAGATATTAGAGGATGTATTGAATAATACTATTCTTCAACAATCTCCTCCAACACTTTTCAATATAGCTTTAACAAAAAAAATCCAATAAGCATGTTCATAACATTAACAATAAAAGAATCATGCACCTTTAATAAAAAAACTTGAAAATTCAAATAGATCGAAATTCGAAAGTAAATTGAAACTCCAATACAACTTAAGTTTTAAACGAAACAAAATTCATACACTAAAACAATGTCTCAAAATGTGAGTAAACTATATATTGAATAAAATAAAATATCATAACTCATCTATTCAATCTATCTCGACTCATTAAGCATGTCTTCATCATCAAGGTCCAGATTGAGTCTTTCAACTCTTTCATTCTCGTCAACATCTATAATTTGAAACATACGAGTTTCATTAATAGTAAATTCAATCACTAAATTATTGATAAAGTATCTGCTTCTAATAATATGAACTTAGCACAATACGCAACAAAGTATCTAGTATTAACAATAAGAACTTGGTACTTAACCCATAAAATATCTAACTTTGTACTAAACTCTTAGTTTGGATAAGATACATACCATCAAGTTTGGAATGATGCTAAGACGTCATACCATCAGAGAAATATATCAATTAATTCTCATTCCCAGTTGGAATAACTCAATGAGCATCCGTTATATGAAATTTGCTACATCATCAAATTCGGAATGATTTCACAAAATTTCATACTCAACACTCATACTAAGTTATTAAGGATACTAAAATAGATTTGAATGCTTGTATAGGCTAGATGAGATCTAAATAATTTAAAACTAGATTGGTGATTTAAGACTTACTATATAGTCTTTAACCCCATCTTCTCCATAATTTTAATTGTGCGGTCTTTTGTCAATCCTTTAATAAAGACATCTGTCATACTATCCATCAATTTTATATAAATCAAAGTGATAATTACATGTTCAATTAGATAATGAGCATTGTTTTTTTTAGTCTAATATACCCCCTCTTACCATTAAGGAGTGAGTTATTAACTATTGTCTTTGTAGCTTGATCATTAGAAAAGATAGTTTAGGTTGTAACCTTAACCTGTCTCATTGGAATGTCAAGGATTAGATCTCTTATCCATTCTGATTCATTAATGATTGAAGTTAGAACATACAATTTTGATTCCATAGATAACAAAGCAATACATAATTGTCTTTTTGACTTCTAAACTATAGCATCTCCACCTAATGCGAAAATATATCTGATAGTCGACTTACTATCACCCACTTCTGAGAATCAAGATTCTCAGAATGCATCAGAATATCCTTCCATAATTGAAGGATAGCCTCTATAAGTTAGGAGATAGATTTAAATATCACTTAGATATCTCATCAGCCTAGATAGGACATCCAAATTGTCTTCCCGGATTACTAGTAAATCTAGCTAACATGCTTGCCGTGTAGGATATGTCAGGTCTAGTGCATGTCATCAAATACATGAGATTATCAACCAATCTAAAATACTCTGATTTACGATTGCACCGCCATTAGATTTCAATTGTTTATTATACTCATATGGTGTCTCAATTAGTTTAGATTCGCTGCATCCCATTTTTTGAAAGTAGCTTTTTGATATAGCGAGTTCGACTAAGGGTGCTCAATCCTCGCCCTCCAAAGCCTATTTTCATGTCTACGACACCCATATCTTTCATGTCAAATTCTTTCATTGAGGTTTCTTTGACGTCTAACTTTTGTGAGATCATAATCAAGAATAAGCATGTCATCCACATAGAAGCACACAAGGGCCATCTTATTTGAGTCGAAATGATAATAGAGGCATCTTTTAGAGTCACTTGACTTAAAACCAAGTCTCTTTGTCGTTTTATCAAACTTTTGATGCCACAACTTTGGAACTTGTTTAAGACCATATAAAAACCTTTTTCTCTTGACCTTTCATGTCAAACCCCTCAGATTGGTTCATGTAAATCTCTTCCATAAGCTCTCTATTTAAGAATACTATTTTTACCTCCTTTTAAGTATCATATAGTGTTCAATAGATGCCAAAGCAAGAAAAATCCTTATCGTAGCCATAGGACAAACCAGTGAGTAGATATCATTGTAATTTATCCAAGTTACTTGAGTGAAGTCTTTACCTACTAAACGTGCTTTATACTTGATCACGGATTCGTCAGGATTAAGTTTCTTCTTCAAGACCCATTTGTAGTATACAACCTTGGCCCGTTTTAGCAAATCAAATAGCTTCCAAGTTTGATTATGCAGAGAATTCATTTCATCCACAATGGCTTCTATCCATAACAATGAGTCACGTGATCTTGTCGCTTCCTTGTAGGATGATGGATATCTTCTTCCACATGATAAGTCACGAAATCCTCATCGAACTCTTAGGTATACACTCTCTTTTTAGATTCCCTAAGTAGGAGTAACTCAAGAATCACTACGTGTAGAGAGTCAGAACAAATTGCTTCAAATGTTGTTGATAACTTTTGAACCATCTCACTATGATCTAGTAAGATCATACCCTTATCTTAGAGGGAACCTATTCTCAAAGAATACTGTGTCACAAGATTCTATCACGCTAGTTGATAGATCAAGAAATCAATTAGCAACACTATCTTTTGCACCTCCCAAATACAAGCATGCATTAGTTCTAGTTCTCACCTTTAGTCTCCTAGGGTTCGGTATCCTTACATAAGCGATACAGCCCCACGTCTTGAGAGTATCATACCTATAAGGATGTTTGTATCATATCTCATAAGGAGTCGAGTCTTACTTCAAGTGCGGTAACCTATTTAGAATGTGATTTGCAGTTAAAACTGCTTCTCCCTAATAGCATGAAGGCCTATCATCAGCGGTCAATAAAATGGAGTTTAACATTTCTTTTGTCCTATTCTTTCTCTAGACAATACCATTAGATTGGGGTGAGTAAAGAGATGCAGTTTCTAGGATTATGCCATGGGAGTCGTAGAATTCCTAGCACTCAATCAATTTATACTCTTCTCCCCTATCATTTCTAAACCTTTTAATCTTCAAATTGAGTTGGTTTCCAACTCTATTTTAAAAGATTTTATATTTCTCAAATGCTTCGTCCTTAGATTTAACAGATAAATATAACAATATCTCAAGAAATCGTCAATAAACATGATTAGATACTTCCGATCACCCTTTGTTACCTGACTTTTAAAGTCACAAATATTGGAATGTATTATCAAGAAATCGTGTGTTTCTAGAAACCGAATAAAAAAGCTTTCTAATAATTTTTGTTTGTGCACACTCCGCATGTGCTAAATCTTGTCACAGAGTCCAATGGTATATTATGAGGCTTAGCCAGTTTAACTATTTTGCTGTAGTTATCATGTCCCAACCTATGATGTAATGTTACGGGATCAATCAAATTAGAACTTACTTGGTTAAATATATCATGCTCTAAGCCCATACCCATTTAAAAAAATAAAAAAAATCCATACCCATACATCATGCTCTAAGCTCAAATGATACATACCTTTAATCAAGTAAACGCAACCAAAATAATAGGTATTAACAAACATGTTTACTCTACCATATTGAAAGAAACACACATACCATCATTGCAAAATACACAAATAGAAATTAGGTTCTTTTCAAATTCGGGAATTACTTCAACATTTTTTAGAGTTGGAATCTTACCAGAGGATAAGGTAAGCTCCGCAATTCCTCTATGGGTTCCTATATGGGTCACTCTACCTGATACTCTATCTGCCACGATCATCGTCTCGGATGCATTAGTCTTTTCCTTAAGCATTCTTCTGTCATTGCACATATGACAATTTGCTCTCATGTCTAGCTACAAGTCAAAAGTGCTACAACTGGATGTATCATTCTCAATCATAGCAATGAAAACGTCTGGCTCAGTTTTTTCAATCACTATGTTGACTTCCTTCTTAGATGTGCTACGCTTTTCGGGCATGTTCTTCTTAGGAAGTCTTGGCAATAATTGTGACATAATTGTGACACTTGCCTCGAAACTTGGCAATAATTTTCTCGACAACTACACGTTTGGGCTCATCTTTAGTAGACTTTGATTGTACTCTAGGATGCTTCTTGGAAGTTGTCACAACATTAGCAACAAAGATATGACTGTCGACTAACTCCAAGTTGCTCCTAATTCGATTCTAATGATTTGCTGGAGATTATCCAACCCTATTTGAGTTTTCTTCCTGCACATCTGGGGGTTGAAAGACAACCCTATTTAATTTCTTTTCCTATCTATCTCGGTGTTGAAAGACAACCATGACGAAGGTAACTCATAAATTTTGCTTCTACCAAGGATGTATCGCCGATATTAATATTCTCAGTTTAAGATTCATTCTCAGATTCTCAAGATCTTGAGAAACTATCTCTCAATCGCCATCAAATTTTATGCCCATAAATTTGTCGACAAGATGTGTTTTGGAGAGTCCCTCCTTAAATTGCAACTTTAAATTACCCCATATTTTTTTAGCAGTATTATACTTGCTATAGAGTTTTGCAAGTCTATCGGACATGTAATTAAGCAAGTAGTCCTTGTAAAAATCTTCATCTTTTGTCTATCTAAATTTATCAATATCTTCAATGATCTCCTCAAAAGTCGAAAGTTGAAAGTACTCAACGTATTAAATACATTTGAATATTTTGGACCAAATTGAGTCTTTCGTTTTCAATTATTAGATTCAAATCCACTAAAGTATTCTAATTTAGGTATCTCGATTAGTACGTTTTGTATATCCATTATTGTTCTACTACTTCTAACAACAAATAAACAAACAATTTAATTTTAATTGGGTGCAGAGATAGAACAATGGCACCTGATAGATGAACCATAATGTGCAAAATTTCTAATTTTTATGTTGTTAGAACTCATGAACCCAAAGCCCTGAGCATGCTACCTCTCCCCTTCAAATCAGGGATGAGTTCAGGCAATCAAGTCCAATCCAAGCGATGAACGCCGCCAACCAGCAAGAAACTCACGCATTTATGACTCTAGCTGAAGAGAATGCTTGACTGGTCAGAGATAAGTAACTTGTTAGAATGGGATCTTGCCAAGGGGAAGTCGCACCTGGCCTTCTTGTTTTAGTTCACTCGAGATGAACCTCAGAGCCGTTGTATCGGACTACGTCAAATTCGCCCACTCATCGTTTGCCCTTGTCTCGTCGCCTTTGCTTCGTCGGTGCCTTTGCTTCGACGGAACAAGGACCGAGTCAAAGCTCAGAGCAATCTTGCACAGATTTGCTGTAGTCGAGGGCACATTGTCCAGATCCTTTCTCGCCACCGTCCAAGATCGCTTCAAGCTAGGGTTCATAGCTCTCGGATCAGATGCTCGTCCTCTCGTCTGAGATGGTGATGTCTCACTACGACGACTAGGGTGGTTCTTCTATCAATGATGATGATGAACAGTACAACACCAAAAGCCTAAAGCTATGATTTTTATTCGGGATTGTTAATGCTTTAAAACTGTTAAGTCTCTTGATGCATAATGCATAGGCTTAAAGCATTACACCCTAGGTATCAATTTTGGAATACCTCAATCATTGTTTCCAAGCTAGCAGTAGAGAACATTAGACTTAAGACAATAAGATATATACAACAACAAATCAGGCCTTTATCCCATCAAGTGGGGTCGGCTACATGAATACGACGGTCTCATTTCAATCTGTCATGTACATCATCTTTTGTAAGATTATGATAGGTCATATCATACTTCAAGGTCTCTCTCATGGTCTTTTTAGATCTTCCTCGTCCTCTCTTGACATGTGCTAACTCCCAAACATCACATCTCCTAAAAAAAGCTGTGACTGGTCGACGTTTCACATGACCATACCATTTTAGTCATGACTCCCTTATCTTATCTTCTACTAGAGCCACACCCACTTTCTGTCTGATAAATTCATTCTGTATACAGCATCACTGGTCGAATAACTGTCTTGTAAAACTTTCCTTTTAACTTGATAGGTATTTTAGGATCACATAGCACCCTTGAAGAGCCCTTCCATTTTAGAAAATCTGTTTTAATCCTATGATCAATATCTGCATCAATTTCAATTCCTCCATTCTTATGTAGCATCGAACCTAAATAATTGAAAGAATCAATTTTAAGGAGAGACTCTGTTCCCAACAATACATTCTCACTATTTGTTTGACTACTCTCATTAAAAATACATTCCATATATTCTATCTTGGTTCTACTGACCCTCAACCCTTACTTTCCAACGTCTCCCTTCAAGTCTCAAGTTTTTCATCCACCCCTTCGTTCGTATCATCAGCGAAAAGAAAACACCATGATACTTCAACTTGTATATGCCTAATGAGATCATCCATTACTAAGACGAAAAGGTATGAGCTCAAAGCTGATCCTTGATGTAAACCCACTTTAATAGGAAAAACATTTGTTTCACCAACATAGGTTCGCACACATGTAGCAACTTCTTCATATATGTCTTTCACAATCTCGATATATCTACTCGTCACTCCCTTCTTTTCTAAAATTTTCCAAATCACTTCTCTTGGAACAGAATCATACACCTTTTCCATGTCGACAAAAACCATATGTAAATTCTTCTTCTGTATCCTAAAACGTTCCATTACACATCGCAAAAGATAAATAGCTTCCATGATTTGTGAAAATGAGATATATAAAAAAATAAACATATCTGGGGTTTGTGGGGCTGATTTTATACCATAAAAGGAAAGATTTCTAAGAAGATTCTATAACAGTGATTCTTTGAAACAAAATCTTCCAAGGAATCTTTCATTTTATGATATAAAATCAACCACACATTTTCGATATATTTTATCCACCTAATCACAGATTGTATCTTTCTGAGGTATATTGAGAACTTACCTTTAGAAATATAATTACATTAATATTCCATAATAATATTAGACAATATATTAAATAATAATATTCCTTAACACTTAGAAGACAACTAAAGAACTAATCCATGAAATTTCAAAGACAATTCTATCTACAAGAGCAGAATATAGTATGAGTAGAGCAAAATGTCACCAACCAAACACTACTAAGGTGTACTGTAATAACCTGACAATTTTTAAAATCACGAAACAACTTGGATTAAGTTTCGGGGATAAAACCTTTTAAAAGAGGGAATAATGTAACCACCCAAAATTTTAAAACATATTTTAATCAAATAAGTAAATTATTGTGACATGCAAGATATACGGCATGATCCAATTCGATTCAAAGAAGACATGATATATGAGGAAGAACAACAAGCTGTTTTGGACTTCACGATAAAAACCTTGAACACTCGTATAATACCGTTGATAAAGGTTATTTGGTCTAATCATCAACCTTTAGAAGCCACATGGGAGATAGAGGAAGAAGTGAGAAAGAAATATCCTCATCAATTTGATGGTAATTCCATTATCCATATTTGATTTAGGTTTTGGGATTGAAACACCTTAAAGGAGGGAAGTTGAAAAATTTTAAAATCACAAACGACTTGGTTGAAGCATCGAGGACGAAACTTCTTAATAGGAGAAAATGATGTAATAACCCCAAATTTAACAATACATATGCAGGAGTTTTGTCTAGAGAACCCAAAAAGACTTCAGATAATGGGCACAAGGAAAACTTGGAAGCGCCCGGGCATAGGCATTGCAGGCATAAGCCACTCTCGGGCACGGGCTGTGTGATTCAATCACGAACTAGGTGTGATTCAAAGCGCCCGGGCGTGGCCCAAGCCTGTATTAGATTTGATGAGACTGTTCGAACTTTGGGAGGTATCAGATTTGTTCCTAATATGAGAAAAAAATCTGAACTTAATTAGTGCATTAGATTTCAAGTGTTGCAGGATGTGTGTGAAGGGTGGAGTGATGAGGATATATAGAGGCGCCATGGTCGTGATGAAGGCTTAGAAGGTTGACAATCAGTTTAAGTTGATTGGGAACGCGATTGTGATGAGCACAATTGAGGAAACAGTGCTTCGAGGACAATCGTATAAGAATCGAGATGGAAGCCGACGTTGGAGTGTCAAGATGTCAAGGGATGGCTTAGGTGACACTGTCTCAGGTGGTTCGTGCACAGGTGATGTAGTTTCAGTCAGTCATCGGGAAGCTATCAGATTTGATGGAGCCAAAATTGCGAAGTCTAAATTACGTGTGAGGCATAGAGCACGAGAGGTACGGGTTGCAAAGGGCTACCAAAGATCAGCTGATGACAGAAAGAACTGAAGGTGGTAGAGCTTTATCTAAGATGAGTGGTTGGTACAGATGGGTGCCGAAGGCAGAAGCAAAGGTGGTGAGCCTCGTCTTTGAGGTCTCAAATTCCCAATAATGAAGAGTACGGTGGAGCGCCCCTATCACAGGAAACAGGATGCAAGGTCGTGCCCGAGAGGGGTACGAGGTGGTCACTCAATCTGGGTGTTTCGAAAAGCTCAAACAGGCATTCGAGTTCTCTTCGACAAAGGTGGAGATTGTTGGAGTTTTGTCTCGAGAACCCAAAAAGACGTCATATGATGGACGCATGGAAAACTTGGAAATGTCCAGGCGCAGGCATTAGCCATGCCTGGACGTCAGGTGAAATGTCAAAGCGTCAGGGCGTGGGTCCGATTTTTTCAACAGGACGAGTTTAGGCTGAATGCGAGACTTGGTCCAAGTTTCAATTATATCTGAGTCTGTAAATAGTCCTGTATCAGTTTTAGTTGATATCGATCTCAAGAGGGTTGTCATAAATATTGTGAGAGTCTTTCTCTAGGGTTTGAGCGAAACACAAGAGAGATAGAGAAAGACGATCGTTTATGATGGTGTGATTTGATTAGTAAATTGTTTCTTGTGTGTTTTTTCTCCCGACGATCGCGTTTTCCGCACGTTAAATCTTGTATGTTGTTTTGTTTCTTTTTCGTGTAGATCGTTGCTTGATTGCGCTATTCGGATCCATCAGATTCTAGGGTTGAATTCGGGTCGAATTCGTAAGAGTATACTACTCAAATAAGCAAATTATTATGACTTGGCTCGACTTGATTCGAACATTCGATAAGGATTAAAGAATTATATGATATATATATAAGGTTAAATAATGATTAAATGGTCATGATGAGATATAGTTGGGATGTTGATGAATAGCGATACATTAAATAATGATTAAAGTTGGAATGTTGATGAATAGTGATACATTAAAGTTGGGATGGTTAAATAACGATTAAATAAAGAACTGTATGAACGATGAATAGCGAAACATTAAATAAAATCCACTACTACATACATCAAGTTGTGGCCTAATCCAATGCCTGTCATTTCACTATATTATGATAGAGTGACTTTGCCAGTGGCTTATAATACTACCTATAATGGTAAGTCTAGACATAATGGTCTAAGACATGATTTTGTGAGACAATTGATTCAAGACTAGAATATTGACCCGTGCGCTGTACGGGATAAGAAATCACAATATCAACAAATATTTCAGAATAATTGACTGACATATGTATCTATGACATATATAATATTTTGAATTTTTAAGATGTAAATTAATAGTCGATCATTTTGAATAACTGTATATATAAAAAGAATATATTTTAATTTTTTTTTGACTTTCAGGTTAGTACTTGTTGTTTTGTCAAAGAATTTTTTTTTTATTGACTTTAGATATTTTGTTATGTTTTTATTTTTTCGTTCAGTATTTTGTAATTTTTTTTTTTTTGAAAAGTTTTTTTGATTCATTTTGATATTTGGTTTTGAGGGACTACTTTGAAATGTTTAATCTTCAGACACCAACTAAATTGATTTGGCTTTGAGGGGCTACTGTGGAAGGTTTAATACGAAAGCAACTTATCCTTATGCATACAAGGCTAAGAGATTAATCTGATAAAGGAGTTTCCAATCAAGTAGGGGATTGCTGATATTGCTCCCTTAAATGGTGTTATTGGAGCATTTAAACGTCACATAGAATGTGACGAAGGAATGTGATGAAAACAAGTTTGAGTAAAAGCTTGTGTTGGTGAAATGAAAGGAAGCAAAAGGTCGTTTGAAAACTTTACCCATACTGGTTGTGTGGGAAGTGGAGAGAACATATATAAAGGCTTCTCCACTACATCTTTCTTGAATTAATTGTTAAGACGTGGACTTTGCAAACACACACTCGCGCGTGTCGGGCCAGGCTTGGGTTTGGGTAAATCGTGCTCATAGAGCACCAATCACGCGTATATTCTTTTTGGACAAACTTAGGACTGTGTTTCGTACCTTAAAGACAAGGAAAAAGCTAACCAGTTTTTCTATCAAAGAGCCCGGGCGCAGGTATGTTCCACGCCCGGGTGCGGCCACATCTGATGGAAAACGATGGTTTAGTAAAATCATCAAAGTGCCCAAACGTGGGCCTAAGTGGCGCCTGGGCAAAACGATCTTTTTCTTGCCAGTGCAAAACAGTTTTTCTCTCGAAAAATCATACTTTTTCACCTACAAATGTGTTGCTTCGGATTTGGGACTATTTTCCTTGTATATTGTTCATTCCAAATCAGATTCAATACATTCCATTCATCACTTTCATCCATTCACAAGTGTTAAAGGAAATCTCCACAAAATCAATACCGGTTTCTCACTTTCACAAAAAAGATTCCAAGGGAATTCCTTCAGGATCGCTTCCCACAGTTCCGAATAAGACTTAGTTATATCTTGGAGGATTTTTCATCTATACCCTAAACGATCTCCGTGTTATGAAGAGGGGATGAATAAATCTTTAGAGAGAGTTGATCTTACAACGCCACTAAGTCTAAGGATCGTGTTTTTTATGTTGCACTCTTCGTACACTATATTTTCCTAACAATTAGTACATATCAAAACAAGTCATGAATGAAAAAGAAATCAACCTCAACAAATCGACATATAAAGGTCTGACCTTGAAGAATAGTGAAGATGGCGGGTTGCTCGGTTTGATAAGGAGTGCGGGCCTCGGTTTGTCGAATCGGTGCGAATCGTCCAATTCAAGGGTGAATCGTATCAATTTTGGCCGAACCGATACAGATTGAATAGTGAATCTCATATTCACCCGAATCATATAGGACTCGCCTGATTCATATCCGATTCAACCTCGAATCGGTTGATTGACGAGCGATTCACGGGCGATTCAATGATTCGCACCAAGGTTCAATGAATCGGTGTGAACCGACAAGAATCATTCAAACCGTTTTGTTTTATAACGAAACCAGTTTCGATTCAGGCTAGGCATCGTCGATTCCATTGAATTGATTGTGAATCAATGGAATCAGTCGAGCCAGTTTGTGAATCAGACGATTACCCCTGCGAATCGGCTCGAATCGTTAAGTCGAATTGGTGAGTTCACCTTTTCCTACATTACAAAAATAACCTAAATGATTGGGTATTATTGACCACACCCTCCTGTCTCCCTCATTCCCTCATCTGGTTCCCCCTTCTCTCCCAGTCCCTTATCTTCCATGATCTCTTTAGATCCGGCCGGATTCGGAATCTGACGACCCATCAGGTGACAATCCATTTGGCGACGACCCATCTGCTGCTTGCTGCGAGCTGCACTTGGGTGAGATCGATTCTTTTTTTTTTTTTTTTTTTTTTTTTTGTTTCAAATCAAGGCAAGGATTGAAATTTGAATCAAAGAATTAGGACTAAAAGATTGGGGAGGCAGGGACTAAAAGATTGGGTATTCAATTTTGTTTTTCCACCATAGGATTGAATCTGGATAAGCTTATATATATATATATTTGGTTTTTTTGTTAGTCCTAGCATATTAGGTTCTTTCTTGGGCAAGGGATTGAAAACACTTTTTTCCCAATTATTTTCAACCGTTTGTGTGTTTATGACCGTGAGTTTATGGTCAATTATTCCTTATTTTTCAATTTCTTAACTGAATTTTGTTTTTTCTTTCTTTCTTTAGTTCTTTGTTTTTTGGAATCTTGGAGAAATTTGAGAGATATTGTTTGGACATATGCATCGAGTCCTGATCCAAATAATCGGGCCACATTGAAATGCAATCTCTATGGCCATATACTGAGAGGAGGTATCACGTACAAAGAAACCCATTGCTGGTATTACGCGGATTTGAGAAAATGTCCTAACACCAAAGAAGAGGATCAAGAGATATGTAGAAATGCAATTGAAGAGAAAGAGAAACTGAATAAGGAAATGTCAGGCAATTATTTCTTCAGATTTGTAAGAATGTATCGAAACCTATGATATGTTATGCATTATATTGTGCATTATATATTATATGTATTAAAGATCCTATGGATATGTGATTTTTATTTATTTTTTCTTTTTTTTTTCTGCTACTAATATGGATGGCTGATGATTATGTACATTGTTGATCACTTTCTTTTAGTGATCAAGATGGCTGAAGCTGGGGAAATAATCCGGGATGCAACGTACTGATCCAGCCTAGCATCATTGTGTTCAGGTTGGGAGTGGTTCCAAAAACGCAAGAATGAGTGCAATGCAATTATTGCGGGAAAGTTATGAGTGATGGCGTGTATAGGATGAAACAACATCTAGCTGAGACCGGTGGAGAAGTAAAAGGTTGTAATAGAGTTTCAGTCAAGCTTAAAAGGGGAGATGATAGCTTTATTGACTGCAAAGAATGTCGATGCTAAAAAAGAGGCACAAAAAGAAAAGGCACGGGAGGAGAAGCTAGCATTTCCACCGACCGTTGATGATGTTTTTGAGATTGGATCCGAGAAAGGATGAAGACGAGGACGATAGAGACATGAGAAGGGCTATGCAAGCCAGTAGAGAGCAACGAGCCATAGCGAAATTCTTTTACTTCAGTCATATCCCTTTTAATGCAGCACAAAGTCCTTATTATAGGACAATGGTCGACACCATAGCGGAGGCTGGTTCATGAATACCTTCCTCGACGGCCCGAGATATTGGTGGTAGCCTCTTGGACGAGCAAGTGGAAGAGTGTCGATCTTATCTCAATACTTTCTATAATTACTAGGACGAGTTTGGAGTTACATTGATGTGCGATGGGTGGACAAAACAGAATAGGAGGCACATCATCATTTTTCTAGTTTATTGTGCATAACGGACCATGTTCTTGAGATCGGTCGATGCTATCAATGAGTACCATACTGCTGCTTATATATGTGCACAAATTGAAAGTGCCATCGATGAGATCGGGGAACATCGAGTTGTTTAGGTAAACTTTAATGTTTCACTTTTTTATTGATGAGATTCCATACTTTAAATTTAAATTTTTAATGATCGCATTCTTTTGTCGTAAGTCGTAACGGATAATGAAGCAAACTTTAACGCAGCAACACATTTGTTGATGTCTAAAAAAAGATCTTTTGGAGTCCTTGTGCAGCTCATAGCATCGACTTGATGTTAGAAGCTATTATAAAGGAGAATCAAGCGGCAAAAATCATACAACAAACCCAAAAATAGTAGGTTGAAAGTAAGATGTAACTATTGCGGAAAAGATATACATGGTGGAGTGTATAGGTTGAAACAACATCTAGCTAGTCTACCTGGAGAAGTGAAAGGTTGTGAAACAGTCTCCGTCGAAATCAAAAAACAAATGCGTGATTTAATGGCCACAAGGAAAGCCGCATCAGAGGAAGAGGCGATCAAGAAAAAGAAGCAAGCCGAGCTAACATATCCATCAATATCTCATGACCTATTTGAGATTGGCTAAGAATCAAAGGAGGATGAGGGCGAGGAGCAAAGAAATCTAAGAAGGGCTATGAAGGCGAGTAGAGAGCAAGAACTTTAGCATCCTGGTCTTCAGGTCCTGGACAATCGTCGCTCGGTTCTCGTTCAACTAGTGTTAGGGGCAATGCTTATGCACCAATATTTAAAGGTGAGCATCTGTGTTAAAAATTATGCATTTTTATAATATATATTACATAAATAATTAAGGACTTGAGGTTCGTACATGTTTACATATTTATTGTGCTTTTATAGGAAAAAGCAGCAAATCTAAGGGACCAAATCCATCTGCCAACCCCGACATGTTCAGGAAGCGAGGTAGTGTGCACACAAAAATCGATAAATTGGGAAAAAGAATCAAAGAGGCCAAAAAAAAAAAAAAAAAAAAAGAGATTTCAAAAGCCATTGCAAAGTTCTTCTACTACAATCACATTCCTTTCCATGCAGCTCAAAGCCCTTATTATAAGACTATGATTGATACCATAACAGAGGTTGGTTCAGGAATTCCTCCTCCAACGTCTCGAGATCTTGGTGGAAGCCTCCTGGATGAGCAAGTGACCGAATGTCAGTCCTATCTGTCTACTTCTTACCACAATTAGGATGAATTTGGATGCACGTTGGATGTGTGATGGATGGACTATCCAAAATAGGAGGCATATCATACTTTCTAGTTTATAGTCCAGTTGGAACCGTGTTTATACGCTCAGTGGATGCCAGTGATGAGCAATTGTTCGTTGCCTACAGTTGTGCACAGATTGAAAGTGTTATTGATGAGATCGACGAGCACCGGATTGTTAAGGTAAGTAGGTTTAATTGTTTGTAAGTTGAATTGTTTGTTCAGCGAGCATATGTATTAATTAGTTCATTCAACTTTGACATAGATTGTTACTAATAATGGAGCAAACTTTAAAGCTGTAGGACATATGCTGATGAGCAAGAGGGAAAGGATCTTTTGGAGTTCCTGTGCAGCTCATAGCATAGATCTGATATTAGAGGACATCGCTGCAAAAAAAAAAAAAAAAAAAAAAAAAAAAAAAAAAAAAAAAAAAAAACAGAAACTGAGGAGACTATACGAGAGACCCAAAGGTTGATCAGGTTCATTTACAACCATGGGGCTATACTTAGCGTCATGAAAGTGGAGACGGGAGGGAGGGAGATTTTGAGACCAGGAGTTACTCGGTTTGCAACCCACTTTCTTTCAATGCAATCTGTACTCGAGCAGAAAGATGCATTGCGCAGAATGGTGACGTTTGAATCTTGGATTGAAGCTTTGACGAGGTAATTATTAATTATAAAAAGTTAGCAACTTTGAATTAGTTATATGATATAATGAATGGTGTGTTCATGACTTCATATAGACTATCATCCTGAGATAGGAAGCATGGCTCTCCATTCAAAGGGTAATGCTTGCTGATGACTTTTGGAGCAACTTGACTCGATTTGCTTTACTTTTTGAACCTTTGGTAAAGGTTCTTTGTATGGTAGATTCCGAGGACATGTCACAAATGGGATACAGAAACGAAGCAATGGACAGGGCGAAGGAGGCTATAAAGAATAGTTTGCCCAAGGGTTATAGCAAGTATGGCAAGATAATCACTCAAAGGTGGACAAAGACATTATATCATGACTTGCATGCCGCTGGTAGAACAATCTTTACATAATTATATGTTTTCTTAAAATTAATCATCTACATTTTTTGTTCGTAAATAATTTTTTGTACACACAGGGTACTATCTAAATCCGCGCTTCATGTATGCAAGGAGCGCTAACATTGATAATGAAGTTCAGAGAGGATTCAGAAATGTGTTGGAAAGAATGGTGACGGATACAACACATCAAATACATGCGGAAAGAGAAGACTGCTAAGTTTAATAAAATTATGTAGTTTTGAATAATATTATGTTTAAATGTTAATTAAATAATTTTTCTTACTTTCAGGCTGAGTCATATAGGAACAGTTATGGATCTTTTGGATCTCGCAAAGTATTTAAGGCTATATCGATTGTAACTCCTGGTATGTGTATTGTCAGAAAATTATAAGTCATAGAACTATAACTATAGTGGAGTTATACTCATTCTTATCATCTTCAAATGCAACGGGGTGGTGGTCTATGTATGGATAGGAGCAAGCTCCTCATCTTGCGCCTATAGATGTTCGCATCCTTAATCAGACAGTTTCTTCCGCTAAGGTGAGAGACATTGGAGTACATTCTCTCTAATTTATACAAAGCCACGAAACAGGCTGACCATGAGCAACTTGGAGAAATTGGTATTTGTCTCTTATAACATGAGACTAAGAGTTAGAAATACCAAGAGAATGAATGAGTCTCCCAACGATGTGATTGATCTCGATAATCTATTCAACGTTCAGGATCCACTAGTGGAGTAGACAAGAGAGATTGAGGAGCCTGCGTTGGACACGATTGATGGACAACCGAATGAAGATGTTGAAAATTCTTTGAATGAGGAAGGTGGCAATGCCTCACTTAGTTCTAGTTCATCCAACGATGATGGTGATCACGACGATGTTAATCTTCACACAAGGGATGATGATGATGATGATGCAGGAAGATCTCGTCATTCTTTATTTTATTGAGTTTTATTGTATGTTATGAACATGTTTTTAATTATATGGGTTGATTTAATATTTGTAAAGTGCAAAAAAAAAACCAAACAATTAAACTGGACCGATTCGCTTCGGACTGATTCGACCCGAATCATTCCGATTCAGGGGCGAATCGGTGAATCGAATCAGTGAATCGAATCAGTTCTTGAAAAACCGATTCCGAATCGAAAAACAATTCGACAAACCTTGAGTGAGGCTCAATAGCTGAGAGAGTTGGACCAATGTGTATGACCAAAGATCGTCTCGTGCTGGCCGAGAAACCTTGGGCACGACTAGAAAGACCTCCTGTAGAGATTGTACAACACCGTTCCAAACTCTGTCCTAGAAGTCGTCTTGCCTTGTCTTCACGTCAAACTCTGCAACAGGACAGGCTTTTGTCACCTGAGGGTAGCCAATGCTGGATAACGTCCAGGATGAGGGTACTAGCGGTTGGCTGCTTCAAGGGAGGCTGCTCCTCACTTATGTTCATCGGCAGCTTCCAAGACCTTCTCGGGGTGTGTAGTTTTTTTGTTCTGAAGTTGAGATTTGATGACTGATGGGAATTTATAATGCCCTTTACTCTCAGTTGATGAGTGTATTTATAGATGAAGAAGAAATACCTGAGAGAGCCGAGTGGGGTAGTGGATGAGTGGATTGAAGGATAACATATGCAAGTCATGACAGTTTGATAAGCGAATCAGAGTGGAGGAGTAGGTTGTTCCATATTTGCCGATAGCACAAACAAGCCTAGACAATGCGATTGTAAACATGCGAGTAAGGATTTTTGCGAGTACACAAAAAAAAAAGAGAAAAAAAAGAAAAAGGCTTTTTATGGGTAACGAAAAGCCCATGCAAACATGATGGCTCGATTAGAGTTTAAAATATTGTCGGTCTCAAGTTGAACAACTGGACCGAGTATAAAACATTGCAAGGACATTTATTTTGGGTTTACTTGTTGGATGTTCAATTGGCACGCTATTATTTATGTCACACTCAAAAAAATCAGAGCACGGCTGGTGCTGCAAGGGGTAGCAAACTTGCTGCTACAATACTACAGGTACCACTTTTATATCGTAGATTCAAAAACCTATACTTACGATTGATATTTGTATATAGTCAGGTTTTAGGTGTGTTTTAAACATAAAACTTGATTGTATACATTTATTAACCTACAATATAGATTTTTCACCTCATAGTATAGAAAACCCAACACTCAGTATTCACAACAACGAAAAGGTTGCCGCTTCTAGCACCAACCTTTTTCTTAAAAATAAGAGTCGGTTGATAGTTGTTGTCTACGCGATTATATTGGTTGTATCGTACGAAATATTCGCGAAGCAGAGTATCAAGACTTTTAATAGCGCTAATTCACTCAAGCGATCAAAGTCATTCTACCTCGTCTAAGAGGTAACACCGAACCAGCATTTATTTTACATAATGCCTAAAAGTCGTTATCTTGAATAGCGTGCTAGAATTGATAGGATTTGGTGTGATTGGTTGTCTGCATGCTTGGTTGATTTGATGTGTTATGTACGATCATCGTCGCATGCTAATAAAAATTATTTCTATTCCTTGTTATAGTTGTTCTTTCTTGGTTGCATGATGTGAAATATATGGTTTGGATTCAATGAAAATTGTGGAAAACTTTGGGTTGGAAGATGACCACGAATTGGGTGGTATGGGTTGCAATTAAATTGACAATCTTATAGGTTGTTACAATGACTAGGAAACATTTAAGACTAGCTAGGAAGGGTGGACTACAAAGAGATCCTTCGAGTGCAAACAACGGAAAACGATGATTGACCGTTTTGGCATCAAGGATTGCCCACAAGGGGAAAACTTACTGTAAGAGATTCCATTGTCAACCATTAGGGAGTCGCGCCCCTAATTGGGACACCGAATTGGAAAACTTGTCCTTGATCGCTACTATCAATAAATTGGTTGGGTATGTATGATGTAACCTAAATTATAAATTAAAGGGAAGATTAGGTTTGGGTTTGTTTGGATCTTTCTATGTTTATGATCTTCCATTTATGATATCGTTTGTAGAATTATTATTTTTAGGGTGATAATACCTTGGAAAATTTGGTTGCGTTACAAGTACTATTCTTCAAAAGCTAGGATTTTTCTCGTTGTGATCTCATTAGTTAAGGAATACAACTCCTCAGCGACACTCAAGCTTTTGGGATAGACACAAACCCTCGACAGATTATGAACGGGCTCCTCTAGCTTGGTGTTTGGGGGAAAAGGGCATATCAAGATGACTGCTATTTTCACTTGTCAACTTCTAAATTTAGTCACAGGCAAGACTTATGAATCAGCCAGAACTTATCATCTCCTCCCCCTCTAGCACCACACACCAAAAAACAACTTAGGCTACTAGACTTTCTAGAATTAGTTCGAATATTCCACCGCCAATCAGGAATAAGTAATTCTAAGGTGTGCCCTCACTATCTAAATCTAAAACAAATTCAAAACGAAAGATAAAATCGCAACCAAATCAAATGAAATTATCAAGCACCAGAACAAAAATTAACATCATTACTCGTGAAACACAGAGGAATTATGATCTGTCCCTCACATTCCCAAACTCATCATCTGGAAAGTTCATTCGAATCCGCAATGCGGCAGACGATCACATTCAACCCTTCAACTCAAACCACACAAAAACCAAGAACCCAACGACACCAAACATATGATCGTGTTAACTCACTCAGGCAGCTTCCCAGCACGAAAGATGGCAAACTTCGACATCACAGAATACTCATACCCAATCCCCTTCTCCCGCAACAACCCCTCGATCAACCCCTTTGCCCTCTCGGGATCCTCGCTCTCGCACTCCACCTCATACAACGTCCCAAACTCAAACCCCGTCTCGTCCACCTCCAACCTCAACCCATTCCATTCATAAACCCTCCTCACATTCTCAAACCCACCAAGACACACCCACCTCTCCCCTTCCCCCACCCCAAACTCCCTTCCCCTTACCCTCTCCAAAACCCTATTCTCAGCCCCCCAAATTCGATTCGGGTCATCGATTATTTTTCTTCCAACATCCAGTTCAATCTCCTCCTCGTCCTCGTCCACCCGGCTGACTCCGAGTTTGATAACGGCTTTTCCTTTGAGGGAGACGACGCAGCGGTCGGGGTTGTAGAAGCGGAGGCGGAGGACGGAACGGCGGGAGAGGAGGTGAGAGGAGGCCGTGTCGAAGAAGAGGTTGCGCTGGTGATGGGTGGCGAGGAGAGATGGGGCGAGTAGGGTTGTGAGGGCGGCGTGGCCGGCGGGGGTGGGGAAACGGAGCTTCACCTCGATTTCCATGGTTCTGGTGGTGTGTTTGACGGTGTCGGTGGTGGATAAAACAATGGCCAGGGGGCGGTAAGATAAAATAATCCTGGTAATTTTGTCTTATTTACATAATCCATAATTAAATAATCAATTCATGTTTGTTTTTTTTAAAAAAACAAAAATCACTATTAGAAATTTGGATCTAATAAAACTGAAGACGAAATCATTAGAGCGTATCTTCTGTCATAATTGTTCAAGTACACGTCAACTGGATGGAGAAGATTGAAAGCAAAACACCAATGGAAACTTTTACTAAACCAACTTACTCTTATACCTGAAAGTACCTAATCACCTTCTTCGCAGCTCTCCAATGGCCCATACCTGAATTACTCTGATATCGTCCTAACATTCCCTTAGCAAAGGCAATGTCAGGTCGAGTGCAAACTTGAGCATACATTAAACTTCCGACAGCAGAAGCATATGACCTAATGTTGTTCATTTGTTTCCTTTCGAACTCGTTCTTAGGACGTTGGCTCAAACTGAACCTATCACCCTTCATAATAGGTGCTATACTTGGTTAATAGTCTTTCATCCGATATCTCTCTAAGACTTTATTGATATAGGTTTCTTGAGACAGTCCTAAAATACCTCGAGGTCTATCTCGATGAAATTTAATGTCTATAACATAACAGGCATCACCCATATCCTTCATGTCAAATTTCTTAGAGAGAAACCGTTTCACTTCATGTAGTAGTCCCTTGTCATTAGATGCAAGTAAAATATCATCTACATATAGCATTAGGAAATAAATCTTACTCCCACTGACCTTCTGGTATACGCATTCATCTTTAATGTTCTCAACAAAACCGAATGAAGAGATAACATCATGAAATTTCAAATACCATTGACGGGATGTTTGTTTCAACCCATATATAGACTTCTTGAGCTTGCATACTAAATGCTCACCTTCACCAGAGAGGAATCCTTCAGGTTGTTTCATGTAAACCTCCTCCTCTAGATCTCCATTAAGAAACGCCGTTTTCACATCCATTTGATGTAACTCTATATCAAAATGGACAACCAATGCCAAGATAATATGAAGGGAAACTTTCTTAGATACAGGCGCAAATGTCACATTGTAATCGCTTCCCTCCTTTTGAGTGAATCCTTTGGCAACAAGTCTGACTTTGTACCTCTTAATGTTTTCCAATGAGTCTTTCTTGGTTCAAAAAATTCATCTACAACTAATGAATTTAACACCATTAGGCAACTGTACCAAATCCCAGACTTTATATGATGCCATAGAATTCATCTCTTCCTTCATGGCATTGTACCACAATCTGGATTCATTGCAACTCATGTCTTTAGAAAACATGTTAGGATCATCCTCAGCTATAACATCATAGTCACACTCTTGTAGATACACAACACACTCTTTAGGAATTATTAATTTCTTTATTCTAGTAGATCTCCTTAATGTTGCATCAACATGTTCTTAAGGAACATCTTGAGCAACAGACTGCTCAATATCTTGAGCAACTACATGCTCAACATCTTCACGTAATTGTTGAGCAAGTGGATCTACCATGTCTATATCAGCAGCTTGTGGAACCTCATTGATTGGTTGTTCAACAGTCGGTGGAACTGGAGTGGTGTTGTGCACAACAATCAATCTAAAACATGAAGTGGATGGTTGAGCATCTATAAGGTCTTTCTCGAGGTTAATGCCCCAAGATTGATCGCTCCCACTAATCAAGTCATTTTCAAGAAATTTAATATTTCTTGATTCCATAATCCTAGTTGTATGAGATGGATAGTAGAGTCCTTGAACTTTTCGACATATCCAATGAAATACCCACTTATAGTCCTTGGATCCAACTTCGTTTCTTGTGGATTATAAATTCTCACTTTAGACGGGTATCCAATCAAGTCACTTCTTTTCTTGTGGATTATAAATTTTCTTATGGATTACATGCCGCAAGGCATTTTAGCAACAACCTTGGTTGGAACTCGATTTAATATGTACATAGCCGTCTTAAGTGCTTTTTGTCCACAAGAACTTAGGAAGTTTAGAACTACTAAGCATACTTCGCACCATATCCAATAGGGTCCTGTTTCTTCTCTCTGCCGTACCATTTTGGTCTGGAGACCCCGGCATGGTGTGTTGGGCAACGATCCCATGCTCTTGAAGAAACTTTGCAAATGGACATGGTGCTTGTCCATCTTCAGTGTATCTACCATAATACCAAAACATGATTTCCTTTCATGGTTTTTGTTTCAAAAGAAACTAAGAACCGGAGACTAGAGATTGAGGCGTGGACTTGCTTATGATGTTGATTATTTATTGTGCCACAATGCAGTGGAATCCATTGATCACTTGTTCTATCACTGCCCTTATACGCAACAGGTTGTAAGGAGACTTAACGATATTTTGAAGCACGTTTTAATGGCTATACATGGCGTGACTGGACTGGTTGGATTGTGGGCTTGATAAAAGGGAAATCGAAGATGGCAAGAGTTCAAAGACGTTGTCATGCTGTCCTGGTTTACTATGTATGGAGAAAGGAATATGAGGTTGTTTCATGAAGGATGGATGGAGGAGGCAGCCCTTGCTACAGAAATTGCTGGGTTTAGAGGATAAAGTTCTGAATGTTTATATGTTCCTTCATTTGTTTAACGATGATGTATAGACCAACTCTTGAGTTAAGATAGTTTCTTTATGAGGATGTATAGGTTAAACTGCTTATTTGATGTATAGATCATGAGCATAGGGGTGATACAATCTGTATGTGATGGTTGGGGTTGAAATTAATTTACAGTCTTGATGAAATATAGAGAATTCGATAAAATTTATCCAACCTATTCCGTATCTTTAGCTATCCTTATTCCTATATAATTCCTTATCTCTCATTTCATTCCTCAATTCTAGTGAATCAAAACATTATTTCTATAATCGTTTAACTACAATTTTGTGCTATTTAAGATTGTAAAGAAAATACTATTTAGAATTAAATTTAAAACTTAGCAATTATAAATTTCAAAAGAATAAGGGTTAAAAATAAGTTATAATTCCCGGGAGGCACTACTATGAAGACTTATTTTGAAGGAGGTATCATAAACTAATTTTGATTCTCACAACATTGCTTGTGAGTTTCATTTTGGTAGGAAAGGGACGGATAAGAAAGAAAAATGGTGAACTTTTTCTTCGTAATCCTGCTTGTGAGTAAGGACAAGAAAGGATTTTGAAGGAAAATGTGAAAAATTTTCCTTCAAAAATTTTTCTTCGGAAAATAGTGGGATTCAAATTGGAAAAAAAAAGAAAAAAGATGAAGTTATTTTTCAATCCTTTGTTTTCCTTCCAAACTCACAAGCGATATGATCTCTAATGACGTTGACAGGTTGTCTCACAACAATCTTTAACCTCATACATATTTTCAAACCTCAAGCCTTCGATATGATCGTTTCCCAGATCCTTATCCAATCACCAACTAGCTCTGTTGCATCCCTAGTCTGTTGTGCTTCAACCTTTGCTATAAGCCAGCTCTGCTGTACCCAGTCTGCTACACTGTAACTTGACCTTGATCCTGAGACTTCGATTTTAGATTCTAATAGATTGGTGGTCTTCTGTTGTGCATGCTCATCCTAATTACTTATCTAGAATCTTCTGATGTAGTTTACATATAGGGATCCACATTGGCCCTCCAACTGTTATTGTCTGCTACTCTACTGTATGCTTCCTAGACTGCATCTAACTATCCTAGTTCTCAACCTAAGTAACTAGCCATGAACATGTCGTACTTTAAAATTTTGTTCATCAATTTCTATACAACTGGAGGGATTACATATTCCTAACAATCTCTCGCTAAATTGATGTTAACAAAACTTTTAAGTTTCAAAACAGCAAGGTAACTACTTAATAAAACTTACAATTGAAAAGTTTTTGTTATAAAGTTTTTCTGAAACAACATTGTTCAGAACAAAAAGTCTAAAAAGATTATAGGGCGTTATATAAGATTACTTATAACCTTTGTGGCCCCTATAGTCCTTGTCTTCTTTTCTTCATATGCGCTTTTGGTAGTCAAAACCATGCTCTCGTCCATTTCTTGGAGATAGAGATCTGTCATCCCTGCTTCTTTTCATCCTTTTTGCCCTTATCTTTGCTTCTGCTGCTCGTGTTCTTCTTCTAAGACCTAGAGGGTTCCTTGGAAGTCTTTCTCCTCTTTTGCACTTCCTCTCCTTGGGCTACAGATGCCTCGTCCATATGTTTTCTCTTCTTTTCTGCTTCCTTCTCCTTGTTAGCATCCTTGTCTTTTGCATCCTTGTCCCCCTTTTTATTGTCATCATTTAGGGGTTATTGAGCTTTGATGGCTGTAGTTAGTGTCTCGACTACTTGCTTGAGAGCTTACAGTTCAGATACAGTGGTGGCTTGTGCTGCAGTTGCTCGGTTGATCTCAACTTGACCTTGTTTTCGAAGAGAGTGATGTGCGTCTCATTGTTATGGATGTGCTGTTGGAGTTGGTTTTGGGTGGCCTAGAGTGCTACTATAAGGTTGCAGACTTGTGCAGTCTGGGAGCTTCTTAGTCTGTTGTTTAGCTCAATTCACGCTTGGCTTTATCATGTTTTTATGTATCGTTTCGATGTCTTTTATTTGTATTCATATTAATTCTAGTCCAATTTGCTATGTTTACAGGCTTTGATGCTTTGATGTGATTTGTAGGTGAATGCAAAGCGCCCGGACGCAACCTCTATCCAGGTGCGATTCCTTGATGCCACAAACATAGGTTCAAGCAAGACATCAAAGAGCATGGGCGCTTTGTATGTTCGCGCTTGGGCGAGGGTAATTTTCCCAACCACGCACGCTGCTTCAATCTCTAGTCTAAAGCGCCCGGGCCGCCTTGAACTCCGCGCCCGAACACATGTTTCGAGAATCCCACTTCCCTAAGAGCCTATAAATACTCTCTTCTAGCCCCAAATCAAGATCATTCATCATCATACCACAGAAGTAATAAAAATTAGGGTTTGGAGGTGATTTCTAGAGAGGTGCAGGCATGATTTGTGGGTGAATAAAGCAACGTCAAGGATTATGTCTCGTGATCGGTTTAGTGCTCTTGACTTGTTTGATTACTTTTTTTGTACTATGATGATTTCAATGAATGCTAGGTTTTTTTTGTATTGTCATAGTACTCGAATCATGAGCTAAATCTTACGATAGGTTTGTGATGTAGTTGGATGATTGTATCGATATCACTTTAATGTCATTAATCTAGTTTTTCTTGTTTTGTGGTTATGCTTAATGCTTCAACCAATTGATCACTTGTTGTATGATCCATGATATGATTTGACTCCGAGAGGATAGTCTCGTATCAAGAATTCAACCACACACTCACAAGTTGAACGCGAGATCGAGAGATCGCTTGCGTGACGTATGAGATACGTTAGAAACCCATGAACTTCATGTTTACCATCACGTGACGGCCTCTCACCGAGAGGTGTTAAATCCGGCGTCTAGTTTGACATAGTCTATGGCTCGAGAGAGTTTAGATTACACATTTTATTTTGATTAGCTTAGTTTAGTTAGTTGCATCCTTAGCGTTATGTAACAACTCAACACATTTAGATTGTTTAACCCAAGGAATACTATTTATACTTCGGCCGCTAGATCTAAGTCCTCGTGGGATGATAACTTTTATACTCACTTTATTACTTGCTAACGACACGTACACTTGCGTTTAAACGTGATATAGAAAGTTGCAAACATGTTTTTTGCGTCGTTGCCGAGTACTTAGCCTCTCTACCATCGGAGTCAATAGTTTACTTGTGATTAAACATGTTTCTTTTCTTGTTTTTTGTCTTTTCCTCTATCTCTTGCAATCTATTGAGTTTGTGTTGTGTGTTTGTGCTTTTTGTAGGTGATTCCTATCTGTATGTAACGTTTGCCTTACGATCCATTGAAACCTCCTGATCCCGAGATTACACGAACTTTTAGCTACAACCACAAACAACAAAAAGTTTTTTCTCGCGCAACATCATCTTCCATGGATCCATAAGACATCCAAATCCAACTTTTGGGGGGTGGGGGGCAACACAACGCTCCCCAACGTCCAAACCAACAGGTTGACGTACAAGCTCAAATCCAACTCGTGGTTCAAGTGGCTCTTGCGGGAGTCAATCAACCTCCACTGGCCATGTCATCAATCAAGGAACAAGCTATGTCCAAGGTGCTCAATGAGTATTGTGCCATCATGACCCCAACCATTGATCCTCGTAACTTCGATTTCAAGCCTTCACTTATCAATATGATCCAAGGCGAGTCATTTAGTGGACTTCTTAGCGAGTGTCCTAATAACACTTGGCAAAGTTCCTCATGAGATGTAACACGATTAAGGTCAACGGGGTGATGGAGAAGGCTATCTGACTCTTCTCTTTCCCTTCTATTTAAAGGGGAAAGCATCGGAGTGGCTCTTCAATCTACCTCCGGCTTCTATCCGTACTTGGACCGACATGACACAAAAGTTCTTGGCAAAGTTCTTCTCTCGAGTCAAATCCGCAAAGCTCTGGACCGACATCACCTCCTTTTCCCAATACGACACGGAGACTCTTAACGAACCATGGGAATGGTTCAAGGAGTTGCTCAAGAAGTGTCATCATTAATGGAGAGTTTCTTTAAGGGACTCCGCCATGAGCTTTGGGTCTCTCTTGCTGTGGCAGCCAAAGGATCTTTCATGAACCTTGATTATCGAATGGCATGCGACTTACTTGATTCTATGACGGATAGCTCATACCAATGGCCGGGTGATAGGTAAGTCCACAAGAAGGCACCGGGTATGCTAGAGCTTGACACGTCGACTTCCATCATGAAGCAACTAGATTCCCTCACGAACAAGTGAGTGCTCTTTCGGCTAGCTCTTCTAATACACAAGTTAATGCCATTCAAGCACCCTCATCTCCTATTTGTGATATGTGTGGAGGACCTCATGGAAGAAACGAATGTCACTTGCATGCTCACATGATCCAGGCTCAATCTATGGAGCAAGTGGCTTATGGTCAAGGCTTTATGTGATCTCCTTAAGGCAATAACTACTATAACCTAAACAATGGTAGGAACCATTCGGATTTCTCATGGAAAAACAACCAAGCCAGCCTCACTCCTCGAGGTTTCAATCCGAATCCTGCTCAACAGTAAAAGCCAAACGTTGAAGACTGATGTGGATGAAATTACACATCATTTCTTTACTCTAAACGTCTGTCTTTATTCCCTTTGTTTCGTCTAAATTGTAT
>JAOVYX010014642.1:0-31453 GCA_035668315.1 Drosera spatulata
TTGACTCTTGATGAGGATTTTCAAGAAGGGACATTACGTTCGACCTTCCTTACGATGATTTGAGCAAAAGGAGATTATAATAGTCGCCAAGCTCGATCTCCAAATACCTTCAGTACGGCATGGTAAAAGACTTGATAGTTCGCAGACCAAGTACAATGTTCATCTTTAGTTGTATGTCATTTATTCATATGTTCCACGAGGTAAATCCCTGATTCGCTTAACCGCCTTGTTAGGCTCGGGTTATGATGATTTCCACATAGCGTTGTCCTTACGTGCTTAGTAAATGTTCATTCCTATACTTAAGATCCTCGTATCACTCCTATCCATTTAAGTTATTCCTTTACGACGAATGTTCGTTACGCTGACCAAGGACGGGGGTCCCTCTGGCATCTCGTCGAACATTTTCGCAACACCCTCTTCGATTTCATCAACATCCAACATATTCAGAGCATAACAGAAATCTAGAGCATGCGTTACTGAAATCTAGGTGGATTCAATCTTCAACACTTTTCTAAGATTTGCTACTTGTGTATACCAAATGGGTATAACATGTTTAAAATTACCTTTCACATGACTAAATGATCATATTCCATCATAACAGAATGTAGTGGGTGGAATATCATGACTAAATTATCATATTCCATCATAACATCATGACTAAATGATCATATTCCAAATGGGTAGAACAGAATCTAATTTCAGGAACGAAAGAAAACGTCTCGTCTCTTTGCTGGGAGGCCACGGGTTACTCTCTGCTGGGAGGCCCAAATTATCTCAATGCAGGCAAATGATACCTTATTGAATGTGCACAAGAGGTGTAAGGCGACGCACAGAGTAGGCAGGTACGAAAACAGAATCTATTGCGTAGCCCGGCTGACGATTGACACTTTATCTTATCTCTGTACTCCGAGTCGGTCATATCCATGGAGTTGTCGCTGCTTTTGAGTCGAGTCATAAACCCTAATTAAATACAAAATAAAGGAGTGACTCCTAAAAGCGATAAAAAGCCATATAAAGAAATGAGTAATGATGTTGTGTGATATGGCGCTCATATTTTCCTATATATATATATATATAAATGTTTTAGGGACTTTCGACGGTTGCCATAACCGTTAGCGGAAGTTCCCTGTAATTGGGATTCATACATTAGAGGTTGCTGAGCTTCATTAGCTCACAGTTATATTTTTCAATTGCAGGTCTGCCTACAACAGCACCTGAAGGCTCTTAGAGAGAGCTTGCATGTGTATAGATGAATCCACGTACTTTGGATATTATGGCAGATCAATTGTCTATATTGTTTAAATGTAATAAACGATCTGCATAGCTTCCGCTTTAATGATGTAATTAAACAGGTATTTGGGACTGTAAGCAATGATTGTGGCTACTGTTTATAGTTCCTTGACTTCTATACCCTAAAATCCATTCGGTTTATTTAGCCTTGTCACGGACCGGATCCGTGACGGCATAATGCTCACGTGTCTTCCGACGCGGAAAGTCAGGGGCGTTACATGTTTATTCATATTTTGTGCAAAATCATTAGTACTAATTGTGAGTGTTTGGAGTTGTTTTAGGATCAAAATGATCATTCTCGGTCCAAAAAGTTCTGAGATGACATCCCGACCTCTAAGTCGGATATCTCGACCTCTGGAACGGGTGTCTCGGTGTCTGAAATGAATGTTCCTGCCTTTGACGTGAGCTTCTCGGCCTTTGGAACGAGTATCCTAGTTTCTGTTTATCTTGACCTTTTGTCGTAAATAAATCAATAACTTATTGTATACAAATCTAAAAATTATTCCGCAAAATTCTAAAAAACTAGACTTCATGATCTTTCTAGTGAAATAAAGTTTTCATCATAAAATTTTATCAATAATAACACTTAATTAGTTCAAGTTTATATTTTCTGTTAGTTCAGGAAGTTTGATTTTACTTTATTAATTAGCTCATAACTCTCTACATACAACTTTAAATAACTATTGGTAAACTGTTCTGAAAACTAAACTTCCATACCTTTTCATTGATATAAGGTTTGTCTTTTAAAACTTCCTATATAATTTTATATAAAGCAACAAATTCATCTCTGTAATCAGTTTTTACAGATTAATATACCTGTATGTTTTGATTTATAACTTTAGATTCTCATCTCCGAATCATGATTTATTAACTTTTATAGAAACTAAACATATAAGGATTCAACATATATTAATATCATAATTTATTATAAAGTGTATAATTTTTCATTAAATATCTAACCAAAAAGATTACTTTCTCTTAATGGTGGTAAAAATGCCCCGAAGCTTCAACAATTTTTCCAGATTTTCTTGCCTGACTTCAAATGCGCATAACTTCCTCGTTTTTTAATCAAATTGGGTGATTATTCATTCATTGGAAATGTTAGGAAGTCCTCTAAAACTTTATTTTAAGAATAATTTGCTGAATCAGGCCCTAACTAGGGTCAAAACGCGTTCTAATGTCGAATATCAAAGCTGTCCAGAAACTGATATGGTTGGTTTGCTAATTTTTCATGTTTTACCCAATCAATTAAGTCGCAAATGATCTAAAATTTCATAAACATAACATTTATTTAGTTCTTGTCATGTTTGTTCAGTTTTAGGCTTGTTTGATACATTAAATCATAGATTTCTGGGTCTCACGAGCATAACTCGTCTTTTAGCTCATCAACGCATTTCAACCATCCATGGCTTGTTTTCCTTATCGTTTCTTTTGTTATTAGCTACAAATGGACTGTATGAGACTAAGCTATGAGATTCGCAGTGCTTATCCTCTTGTTAAAATGATTTTGAGCCGATTTTGACTTGGTAAGGCTAGCTCGGTTCCACTTTTTCTTATTTTGTGGCTCGTGTCCCCCTCTCCCAGTCTATTATCCTTCCTCTGATGATGATCCTCCCTACTTCTTTGCCTTCTCTACCATCTTGTTGTGTTACTTGAGCCAAAATGAAAACAAGGAGAAGAGAAAACAAGAGGAGGAAGAGAGGGAACTGAAGAGGAGAGTAAGGGAGTCTTGGTGTTGATATTGGGTGAAGAAGTGATGGGTTTGATAGTGGAGTGGGTGTAGAAGGCTTGGTGATGTAGTGGGAGTTGTGGGCTTGGTGAAAGAGTTAGGCGTAGTGGACTTGATGGCGGAGTGGGTGTAGTGGGAGGAAAAGAGAGGGAAAGGGGAGTTGGTGGGATAATTCAAAAAAAATTCCCTATTTCGTTTAATCGCACGATCAGTTAATTCCACATCTTCCACAGTCTTCGCTCAAATTTTACCACCACACTCGAAAAATCATGTTATTAATTAACATATAATTTTTCAAATTTTTCCGCGATAAAAGTTATCCTAAGTTCGTCACAAATTTTAAAGTTATGAGCGTAACGTTACGTCTCAAAACTTTGAAACGAGATTCGTTTCTTATTTTTAATTTATTATGAAACAGAAAACGCATATTATCGTTACATTTATTAATTTTCGAACTATTATTTGATCATAATGTTTATATTTATTTGATCGAAATTTCCTGGTGTTTTATACCATCGCTCCTTAGCTAGTTCTCACCCGTGGCGTTGACTCCGAGGATAATACAGAGGTGCAATGACTCAAACTCAAGCCACCAAGGCTATTTAAAAAAACAGATGATCGCAATGGATCGAAAAAAGGACACCATGTTCGACCTTCTCAATAATTTCAGGAAAACGACCAACGATCTAACGAATCCATAAGGGATATCAATATCGTCCTTATCAGTTCAAAGTGATGATATTTCTTATTCGTTTACTTTTCATTAATTCACATGGATAGTGTAACTATATTCCACATCCCCCGTTTTCTTTCTATTAGTCGTTTAACGGTAGTTTTTATTTATTTTTCGTGAGGATATGTACATTATAAGGGTACATTCTAGTTCATTTCGATCTCAAATACCCCACCACATGTTAAACGTGATCGTATATGCACGTTTGACGTTATATTTTCATGCATATGGGTTATATATCTCAAATACGCATTCGGGTTTAGGGTTCGCTGCACGAAAATGATATTTCCCTGGTCAAAAGGCCGGCACGACGATACTGTGCAGCCAAAATCTCATTTTTTCCCCTGTCGCGGGCGAGACCCAGGATATCGCGGCCGTGACTGTTTATCAGCCCAGAACGTCCAGAACTCACATCCGATGCCCACGGATCCCTCATTTATCATCAAAACGAATCCAAACTATCGCATACACATCAAACACAGCATATACACTTCCCACACAGCATATAAAAGGACTATCGATGCTGATCCTCCCCTCCGGCTGCTGCTGCTGTTCTTCGTCTTGTTGTCGTCGTGATGATCATGAAAGTGATGATGAAGAAATGATGAGGTGATGAAGACGATGATGATTCTTGATGCTTGATGCTTGCAAGTGATGGTGGCGGTTGGAGACGCTGGCTTTGGTAAAGGCTGCTGCGAAGGAGATGTTGGTGCTGGTGGTTGAGGTGGTGTGGAGTGGAGGAGTGATGGTGGGAGTAGGCGGGAGACAAGGAAGTGTGGAATGGAAAGGGAAAAGAAGTAGGCGAGTGTGTAACAAAATACCCCATCCCGTCCCACGATACGTCTCATTCAATCCACTATTTACCCAAATTTCACAATATCAATCCATCGATAATTTATTAGATTTATTCTATATACGAAAATATGATCTCCCGAGTCATAATCCATTATCTATAGGATTAAAGTCGCTAGTCCTTACGCGCAACGTTTATAACGTTATCACGTTGTAACGTTATTTGTTCATAATGGTTATTGGCGCGTTCAACTAATCATCCCAAATATTCCATCGTCATATTTGATCTAATAATCAAATATTTTTTTGGATTTAAATGTATAATCTTAAAGCATGATTTATTTTAAAAATCGTAACGTTATATATTCGTTTCTAAGTTTTCAAAATTTTTGGGTATTAGCGAGCTGCGAGCAAGCCGAGGATAGGAGCCCAGTAGCGGCATGACTACGGCCCGAACACTGATCCAGGTACGACCCGAACAGCAAGCCCGACGTCGTGACAATCCCCAGACAGCGACGCCAACCCAAACAACGCAGCCAGGCAGTGGGCCCAACCCTGGTCTGGCAGGACCGACATGTCCGGTGCGGCCCGACTCCTCGCTCGGTCGTTCTGATCGTTTCGTCTCGTATTTTGTGTCGAATGACTCACCGACGAGATAACCACCACTAAACCTTCCTTGAAATCCCATGAAAAGTGTGACTGAGTGCGGGATTGTGGAGTGTGATTGTTGATGTGATACCGTCGGGTTGACGAGGATGTGATTCTGTGTATGTGAGAATTGTATTGCTCTTGTTTGTAGGTTGTGGTGGATGGAAATTGTGTGATGGGTTTCAAGGGGAGTGTGTAGTGATGACGATGGGTAAATGTGTGTTTGTGTAGAGTTACTTCGTCAGATGCCGATGATGACGGGCTAAGGTTTATGTATACAAAGGGACTTAGGTATGAAAAGGTGTTAAGAGGATGATATGGACATGTTAGGATGCTAGCATATTATGGGGTGTTACGATATGAAGAGGTTAGAATGCCTCGGGTTGTTCTTGATAATGTGTTGGGCTTAGTGTGTGGTTGTCATGATTGTATCGTCGTGTTGATGAAGCCCTTAAATTTATGTTTAGGAGGTGTTAGCATATCAACAATAATGCTTTGATGGTTATGGATGAGATTGGGATGTCACAAATTGTATTTTCATGGATGTTTGTGACTATGCTTGCTTATGTGTGTTATGCGTGATTATGCGTCTTATATGTTATACGCACAGTTTATGTTTAATTATGGGATTTGTGTAAAAGAATGTAAGAATATTGAAAACAAACATTATGGGATATTAAGGTTTTGATCATCGGGATTCAGGATAAATAAATTTGTTGATATATAATTGAGAACATGAATAATTGTTTAATATCATAGTTGTAGTATATGGCGTGCCTTAAACGTACAAGTTACATGAACAGGTATGTTTTTCTAGAATTTATGTCAATGCATGATTGAAATGCTAATGTGTTATGTGTGGTTACTGTACATGCTTTCTATGCTATTTATTCTCTGAATATGTATTATATATCATATATTATATTATGTGGGAAATCTGGATTTAAGAAACTCTACAGCAAACATAATAACGAACTAAAGGTAACCGAACAAGTCCGTTGTCGTCGATGAGGTCGTATCAGGATCGAGTTCTTTGACTCTATGTACGTTCAAAGCGGACTTGATTGGGCCAGACGTTAAATCTAGCTAGTAAAAGAACAAGTGTGGTTCTCTTCGTATGCGCAGCGACAAGACGTCGCAGTCGCGAGCCAGAACATCAGCCGATTGGGTGTAAGGCTGTCCTTTACACGAAGACCTTCGAAGTATAAGTGAGGGTTTAGTAAATCGAAGTACACGCAAGAGACGCAGTGGTTTTGGACGTCAAACCCAAATTATACGTAGTATTTATGAAAAACAGAAACATTTTCATAAAAGACAGCAGATTTTCAAATGATTTCGATGGATGATATGTGACTGAGAACTTGGCGCAGATCAGTATCTATGTCTCAAAAATCTCTCTTCATCTTTTGTCCTCATTTGAGTTCTATCATTCATGACGGGACACGGACTTGCGATGATTAAGTAAGTAAAAGATTATAAAAGAGGATAAAGACGTATAAGTTATTATTGCGTGTATTGTTTGATATGGCGTCCATATTTTTCTGTGGCTACTAGAAAATATTTTATAGGTATTCATCGATCGCCATAGTCAGGAAAGTACCCTACAAATCAAATACATATACTTTTGGTTGCTGAGCTTTTAACTCACGGTTATGTGTTTTATTTGCAGATCCATCGTAGGACGACACTAAGCGCTAAAGTGAGATTGTATGCATATAGTTATTATGCAGTTCAATATATATTAAATGTTTCATGAAATAATTTGGTTGAGAATCACTTGTAGACATTTAGACAATATAATTTAATTGTGTTTGCATAATATCATCTGGGTTTATAATGGTAAAAATTTGATAGTTTTCCTTAGTTTTTATACCTACAAACCCGTTTGGGTTGATTGACTTTGTCATGGATTGGGCCTATGACGACATAACGTCAGCATGCCGGATTTCGGGACGTTATAGTTTTTTTCTTTCTTTTATGATATCGCCCTAATCTTCACTAATTGATTCGTCATCTTGTTTGGACGAAAAATGGAAAGTCAGAAAGTCGAGGACGCACACACGCAAAGGGTATAAATACCATAAGGCGTAAGTATTTGAAACAACCAAATCAGACAAGGTGGTTCAGTTTTATTCGATATGTTTTTTGATTTCTAATGCTCACTCTCAATTCTCATAACTACAAATCAAAACGGTTTCGTACATCTTTGAAAGGAAGCGTTAGAAGCACAGAACAGTTAGGATTTCTTGAGCACGAGATGAATGACATAAAGGCGGTGTATTCGTGCAGGGTTCCTTTGATAGATCACAGATTAAAAGGAATAGATTCTAAAACAGTGCATAAGGAACTGCGGGTGATATGTAGAGCATAGTGTCGGAAACAAAAAAGCAAATTTCGGTACAAACAGTATCTTGTGACACAAGTATTGATGAAAACTAACCCAACGATCTTTCTTCAGAAAAGAAAATGATTCTAGGAATGTCGACTGCTTCTGCGAAATCTACCATCCATCACGTCATGCTCGCTTCAGATGCGAAACTTGAGATTGATGAGCAACATTCCTAGGAAAACGAAGAACAAAGTTTGTGATTGGAAACCACAGAGAATTGCGGTTGCTTACAATCTGAGGCTGATCCGTCCTCTCGACCACATAAGCTCGTCGTACACCAGAAGTGACCTATCATGCCCTTCAAACCAAAAACTGACTTTCTTTCCTTATCAAAGAACAGATTAGTTCTTCTTTAGGAAAGAGACCTTTAAGTTTGAACGTAAATATGCGGAAAGTTATAGCCAACAATCCACTTGAAAATAGACAACACGAAGAACAGATGCTTCTGCACTTAGCATAAAGTGAGATGCAAAGCGTGAGGATCAGGTTCATTTCGCCTTTTGCCTCCTTTCTGCATCTTAAAGTTCATTTTGACACCTACGGTAGGTAAAGGAGCCTTTCCAGTTGATGCCGGATATATTGATCGCCACAAGGCTGAAAGGGACATCTTCGTTCTCATGGAAATTTCAATAACCTTCAGAATTAATGAAAAAAAGGATGGAGGCAATAGAAATCAGATGCAGGAAATGTTCTCTTCCTGTAAAGGCAACCCATACGGCGAAAAAGCTTCGCTGCCCAAGATGCCATGCCGAAATCCCGCTTCACTTGAACCAAAACGGTATTCAAGAAAACAATACGCATTCAGGAGGACAAAGGGAGAATCAAGATCAGCCAAATAGAAGCAGTGGATATGAGAGTTCGACCAATAGGCTCTCTGTAGCCGCTTCTCTGAGTAATCCGGCTACCAGAAAGCGGGCACTGATCTGTGGCGTGACCTACGCTAATCAAAAGTATGAGCTCAAAGGAACCATCAATGATGCACGCAAAATGAAGGATCTTTTGCAGCAAACATATGGTTTTCCAGAACAAACGATCCGAGTCCTTACAGGTAATACTTTCTGAAGCATATTTCAACTGTTACTACTCGATTCTGTGGGCTGATAAAATCCTTATAAGGACTGTGTTCCGATGCTAGAGGATCTAAGAACAATACGACCAACAAGAGAGCATATGGAAGAAGGCATGAGATGGCTTGTCGAAGGCTGCCAACAAGGGGACTCACTGGTGTTCTACTTCTCTGGGCATGGACTCCGACAGCGGGACTATGACTATGATGAGCTTGATGGTTATGATGAAACAATTTGCCCCCTCGACTTTGACAAAAACGGGATGATCCTAGATAACGACATCAATGCCATGATTGTCAGGCCTCTGGTAAAAGGCGTCAAGCTCCATGCTATCATTGATTCTTGCCATAGCGGGACGGTTCTTGATCTGCAGCATGTATATGATCACAAACTGTGAGTGCTGCAATGACATTTTTATCCTAATAATGTTGATTTCGCTAGCTGCTATTCTTCGAATGTGCGTCAGAAAACACCCACGAATCTCATTATCGAAAAACATCCATTTTTTCTACAGACGTAAATGGAAGAATAACAGCCCGCCTAATGGTGCAAATAAAGGTACTAAAGGCGGTCTAGCCATTTGCTTGAGCGCGTGCCAAGATAATCAATTGGCTGTGGATACCACGGTAAGATGACACAAACCTACATAGATCCATCATCAGTGCAACTGTAAAACTCAGAATGCTTTAACTTACATGTTCGTCGATGAAAATGCAGGCATTTACGAAGAATCAGATGAGAGGTGCCATGACATATTGTTTCATAGCTGCAGTTCAAAAAAATCCAGGCCTGTCATATATTGACTTGCTTGATTCAATGGAAGAAACTATGTCCAAGGCGTACGAATCGAGATGCATCAGTGCTAAGTTCTTCAACAGATTGTTACACCGGCAAATCAATCAGGTACTTAAATCAGCAAAAAAAAAAAAAATAAGGACGACCCTAACATTATCAGATTAGCCGTCAAGCCGATTCTGTTTTCATGTTCGACCTTGATGAAAGTTTCTATTTTGAATGTGGTTTGCAGGAGACCCAGCTATCTTCTTCACAAGATTTTGACGTTAACAATAGATTCATGCTATGATTGCATGAATCATCATACAGGTTTCAGGAAAAAGCTATGTGCAAAGTGAGTTATTTTCTGCGACGAGAAATGTGCAAAATAAGATTGGCATGCCTTTGTTTAAATGGCAATCGTGTCCACCAAAATTTACAACCTTCCAACAGATATAAGATTAGCAAGTAAACTCATCTATGTAAACTGTGACCATAGATCGACCACGTTACTTATAAATTGAAGGGATCACACAAGTAAAAAGATGCAATATCTATACCAACATTGTATGTTGTTTACAATCGAAGATATAATACTTTCATGGAGACGTGACGCTAAGGTTTCTGCGCTATGTTCTATACATACATACATAAAATGCCTCTGTGTTTTTTTTGCTATCACCTGAAATGTAGCACAAACCCAGACGCAAAACATAAATTACCAACAAGTAGAGCAGCAGCATCACTGTTGCATTAGAATAAGATTGCGAGAGGCAGTGCACCATCGAGCATAACAGGCAAACAGGTTGGGCCAATCCGAGGCGGGGCAATGAGTAAAGTGATGAAGCCATGTAGACAGAACTTTCTCTCTATCCTCTTGCCGCTCCAGTATCTCGATCATCTCCTCCAACACCCGCTCTACCTCTTCTCTTTCCGTGGTGCTGAGAATCGGGGCATCTGTGCCATTGTTCGCTCGGCACAGTAAGGGAAGCCACGACAGTAACAGTTTCATCTTCATCTGGTTAAGCCTCAATCTGTCCCCAACTTCAGCTCCCTCCTCTTCTCCTATGTCTTTGGCCTCCTTGATCAAGAATGCTGCACGCATTAAAACATTCCACTGCAGATGAGTAACGATGATCAACAATTATCCATGCACAATCAAATCGACCGAAACGATGATCAGCCAGTTGTTTGACAGATCGATCTTAAATTTTATAAGCAAGATGAGTATCACCACCACACACCAGCAACAACAACCCAAATATTCCCATCATGGATAGCATTTGTCCTACCCATAACGTAATGCAGACAAAAGGGAGACAGTTTCCCCATCAGTATCAACAATAACGATTATCCTACAATGCGATCATCTTTCCTTCCTGTCACTCATTCCTGCACACGACGACAACCCAATCATATCCAACAATATGTATGACAATCACCAACATTACAATCAATTCCATCAAAACGCGATAAGCTACTCATAACCCATCAACCCCGAATTCTATATGCGCTACAAGCATCTCATCACCTGCGACCCTAACGAGGGAGCCCTGAAGCCTCGTCTCCGCCCCCAACGCCATCCACGCAAGCTCCTCCGCCCCCGCCCACCTCTCCACCGCCTTCCCAACCCCGCCACACTCCGACAACTTCCTCCCAATCCAAAGCAACTCCGCCGCCATCTTCTCCGCCACCACTCTCCCCTCTTCCTCCCCTTCTTCCCCCTCCCCCTCTTTTTCTTCCACCTTCCCGCCCAAATACCCCATCGCCCCTTTCATAACCCTCTCAACCCGAAACCCTAACCCTAGTCTCCCCTGCCGCCTCTCCGTCGCGGCCGCTTCGAGTCTCACCAGCGTCCTCTCGAAGGCAGCGGATAAGACCCTACAATTGAGATCCCTCAGGGATTGCGAACCTTCTCTTAGGTTTTCGTCGACGATTCTCTCTATCATTGATCGGACAGCCTCGTATTTTCTCGAACTGACGGGGATGTCGTTGACAATGGTCACCAGCTGTGTCAGGGCACGTTCCATGGCGGGGGCAAAAGGGTCATTTTGGATGGTGGTTGTGAGTTTGGGGGGTTTGTGGGGTTTGTGTGAGAGGAAGGAGAGGAGGAAGAGGAAGAGGGTGGTGATGATGTGGCGGATGAGGTGGAGGGGAGAGGTGGTGTAGGTGGTGGAGGAGAGGAGGGGGGTGATGAGGTGGCGTAGGAGTGGTGACATGGCGGCCGCGGCGGCGATGTTGGCGACGGAGCGCTGGCCCATTTTGAATTGGGTGGTGGTTTTTTTTTTTTTTTAATGGTAAATATGGATTTTGGAGGAGATGAAAGATGATTCGGGAAAAATCAATCTAGGTTGGTCTAGTGATGTTCGACTCAATTTTTTTTTTGAAGGTCTTGGGTTCGAATCCCACTAGCCTCAAAATCCATGTTGGCCACGTCCGTTGACTTCGGTCAAAGTTTTAACCGATACTGGTGGGGGTTCCTTGTCAGTGTCCGAGGGATTAGTCGAGGTGCGCGCGAGTTGGCCCGGACATCCTTGTCATAAAAAAAAAAAAAGATGATTTGGGAAAGAGATTTGCGTCTTGAGGAAAGAAGTGGTCGAGATTTGTTGGACACTTTGGACTATTAGAATTGATGGAATTTTCAACGTGTATGGTATTATAATTGAGTTTGTGCCCTTCATCTTTATGTATTAATCTTGTCAATGTAACCAAAGATATAACATTTCACAATACAAATCTTCTATGATATGATTATTTTTAAATAATATAGCATTTATATTGATCTCATGTTTAAAGAAGGAACGATTTCTCATCAAGTTAATGTCCCGATCAATTCTCGTTATCACTTCTCTGGTTCAAAACAGAACCATTCCTAGTTAGACGACTGGGAAATCTCCTGGTAGTACTAAAATGATGAGTCACAAAAAAAAAAAAAAAGAAAGAAAGAAAGATTCAACTTCTTAATATAAATAATACTATCAAACCGTTAAGATATTTCTTTGGGATAGTCCTATGCTGTTCCCTCCTCAACAACACGTCATCTAGTTTGATCTAACAGATCAGGTTTATTTGATGATTTTGATTTTGTTTATGGATTTGATTTTTTATGGTTATAATTTTTATAGGGTTATTTTTATTTTATTTTATTTTATTTTATTTTTAATTATATTCTTTTTAGGGTTGATTTTTACTCACTAGGGTTTTAAATTCTTATTTTTTTCACATTTTTTAAATGTAAAAAAAGCTTTAAAAAAAAACAAAAACAAGACATGAAACAGCACCAAACCCAAACTGCAGAGGATCTGCATCTGTTGTTTCAAGTCTCTAACTAAACTTCAACAACCCGAGCCAAAGCGTCGAAGCGTGGAAGCAGACATCATATGTCATTCATATACTACATGATACCAACGTTCGTCCAAGGTGCATCCATAATATCACACGAGTGGCTGTTGAACAACTTAAGATAGACTTCCACAAATTGAGTTTTGTGTTCTCCAAGGTTCTAATTGAAAAGCATCTAATTCACATGATAAAAACATTACACCATTCTATATAGAGCACGTGATTATACATCTTGTTCACAAGTGAGATTCCAACGTAGGAACTCGTTTGTGAGCATCCAACAACCATTGTTTTCTCAAGTTCGACGAAAACTGCATTACACAAAACTGTCCAGCAGCTAAGGCCTGCTAAATTTCTGCTCAATCAGCAGCTGAGCCCCTTCGACGAGCCTCTTCACGACTTCAGCTGCTGGCAAAATTTCCTTGATGAGGCCTACTCCTTGACCGGCATACATGACCATACTCTCGATGTCCCCTTTGACCGTTCTATTAGGTACCGTGCCTGCAAGTCGCCGGATCTCCTTTTCCTGTACCATCCAAGTATTTGTTCTACCTCATTAGAGAATGGACAATGAGCACAAAAAGAAGTAGAAGCGGACAAATAAACGAGTTTAGTAAGTGAAACTGCAACAAGACATACCACACCGTGTATAACCGTGTGACCAATGACAGGCTGGTTTGCTTCAGTTACATCATCAGGGAGAGATTTGCATTCGATATAAAATGGTGTTACTAGGACACGCTGCGGTGCTCCAGGCCATCTTGCTCGACCAAATAAGTCAGTATACTCGGTATTCTCACCTTCTATCAGCTGCTTCTTGTAATCAGGATGAGCATTGCTTTCCTCCGTGGCCAGAAACCTGTAATATATACAAGTCATTCGGAATTTCAGATCGAAGATGAATGTGCAAGTACCGGCTTTTAGTTTTCCATATATCAGAGAGCATAGCCTACAGCACCTTCTTGACTTTTTGTAGTTGCTTACAGTACTGACTAATTTAGCTACTGCGACAGCAAACACAACAAACTCTATATTCTATATAGAGAGGTATTTTTGTGTTCGATTGTTCATGCATGCAAGGCAGAATATTTTGCATCAACTCGGTCCATTACCTAGTGCCAAGACAAACTCCTTGAGCACCAAGGGCCAGAGCAGCAACATAGCCACGTGCATCCACGATTCCTCCAGCAGCTATTGCAGGAATATCTCGGCCACCAACTAGGTCGACCACCCGCGGCACCAATGTGATCAGAGCATCCTGAAGAAGAAGGCATAACCATATGGGTATGCTACATGGACAACCAAAAATATTTAACATTTTCATAGTTCAGCAATCCTTTGTGTACTTCATAAGACATATACCTGCCCAATTACATGTCCTCCAGCCTCGCGTCCCTGCACAATGATTGCATCCACTCCTACTTCAATAGCTTTCCTCGCTTCTTGAACACTCCCAACCTATACCCAACAATCATGAGAGTCGTCAAACTTCTCAGAACATATGAACATCCAAGAGAAAATCCTCATACATGTATCGACCATTAAAATCCTCATACAAGTAGAATTGAACATGGTCCAAAATAAGTATAACTTGATGACTTTGTATACAGCATACATATCACTTGAAAGTGATTCAGACAGCTCCGTTTTCTAAGCTTAAAGTCAATAGTGCAATACCCTGGATTAACACAAAGCACTAACGAACTCACAAAACATACCTGAGGCATAACTTTCACACCGGCATCATGAGCCCTATGCACAAGCTCCTCAGGGACTTCACCCCAATACAACTCCAAAAACGCTACCTTCTCATCCAATATCACCTTCACATTCTCCTCATGAGAAAATGCCAACACGACACCGATCCCAAAAGGTTTGTCGGTCAAGCTCCTAGTCTTCTTGATCAATCCCCTTATATATTCCGGGCATTCCTGATACAACATCCACACAATCCAATCATAACTAACACATCCCCTTTCCAATTTTGGCAAATATTGGGGGAAGACACAACCTTATAAAACTGCAAATGAACTCCCTTGGATAATAATCCGCCCTCACTGTCGAACCCATGACCTCAAAGTTAAGAGGGGAGCGGCTTATCACTGAGCTAACTCCACTTGACAATAATTCTACATTGGGTGAGTTACAATAACTGTGCAGCCACCAGATTACCTATCCAGACGTGTTTTAACACCGTGGTGCTGGTCAATACTAACGAGCACAAAACTAGCAATATCTTGACATTGGGGTGTGCTACACGAAGTCACACCTCGCCCTGACGCTAACAATTTTCATTTGTCCTCAACCCTATCAAGGACACCCAAACCCTCGTATTCGACTCCAGAAACAAATCACTGAAAATCAAAGCTCCAGTCTCCAAATTCTCAACTACCCACATCAAGTTGATCAAAAAACATCAACTAAAAAGAATCCAAAAGAAAAAGGAGAACAAGAACAAACCCAATCAGGGGCTCTGAGGAGCCCAAGCCCACCGGCGTCGGCGACAGCGGAAACAAGCTCCGGCCCAGAAATATCAGGGCCCAACGGCGCCTGCACGATCCCATACTCCAAACCCATAATCCCTTTCCACCCCATTCTTCTTCTTCTTCTTTTTCACTCACAGTGCTCACTCAATTCAAGCAAGCAATCAAAGGGCACATTTATACAGAGAAAGATGAAAAGGTTCGATTTGGTGAGAAACGTCAGCGACGACGTTTTGGGCATTGGTTTTATGTGGACAAGGCTTCATTGGGTGCCGCAATTGATGGGTTGGGACAGACCATGGGGTGCGATTCTTTGGCTCCTCGGTGAATCGAAGGGTCGCCGGCCGCCCGCCGCCGCCGGTGAGTTGAGAGGAAAGCAAGGGCAAAATATATGCAAGTTTGTTTTGGGCTTGGGTTAAGTTAAACGCATCTCCAACGGTGCATTTAAAATTGACAATTGCTATAACAAAATATAACAATGAATAATATTAATTTATTAAAAGAAAAAGAAAATATATGTTTTGATATAAATATGTTTATTAATTAATGAATAGTTGAGATTAAAATAACTAAGATGAATAGTTAAGATAAAAATATACTAATTAAGATGAATGATTGAGATTAAAATCAATCATTTATTTATTATTAAATACATCTATGTCATAACACACACGTTCTGTTTCAATAAAATTATAACGCTTATTAAATTGAATTGTCCCAACAAAATTGTAACCTTATCCTATTTGAAAATTTTTTTCCTATAAAAATATTAAAACATCCTTACTGTTTATTTTATATCATATCAACTCACCCCATCATTTTTTCTCTTTCTTTTCTTTTTTTCACTCCTCTCGCTCACAAAAATCAAAAGATAATTTAGTCTTTATATAAAAAAATCAATACACACATAAATTATCGTGTCAAGTCAAATGACTATAATTTTTTTTGGGACGGAGGGAGTATCAATCGGGCTTCAATGGAACAAGTGCCATAATATATCAATATGATAAATCAATGAACATAATGAACGCACATAATTGATTAAGGTTATTTTTTTCTTGATTTAGGTTTTCTATCAAAATTCGTGAGATGTCAAAAAAATGACATTGTCATTTTTGTTATCGAATTTGACTCACAATTTGACAAAAGACAAATTTTGTCATAAAAACTAATATGCATTGAAATAAAACATTTCTATTCATTACTATATTTCAAGGTTTTTTGGCTTTGTTTGGAAGGCCAGCTTGGAAAATGTTCGTGTGGTTAAAACGAACAATATCTTGTTAGCATTGTTTTTGCATGGAAACTTGGCCAACATGTTGACTTGAGGAATAGTTGGCATTAGAATAGTTTTGACATAGTGTGAAAATCAAATTTATGAAGTCATACATACGTAAATTATGTATAATGATTGATTTTGTTGAATTCCTTTTGGGTCAATAAACTTGACCACATATCTTCGAGGGTAATAACTTGATGTAACTTTTCACCATTAAATCTATTTTCAAGACGAACTTATGGAATAGTATTATAGGAACAGTCGTCATCCAACGCAATTCTGACATATCTTATGAAAGAACGATTGTTTCTTGATAGTCTAGTTTTTAACGCTGTCAACTTTTGAATTTCCCTATAGTTCCGACTTGAAGGAACAAGTCATGCACTTTTTCTCCCTGCAGAGTGAATGCAGTGCTAGAAGCACTATTGGCAATATTTAAAGAAAAAAGACACTTATGATAATTCTATATTCTCCATCTTCTATACAGTACAAACGAAAATATCCAAATTAGCTTCGCTTAATGGTTGATTGACAAGGTTTTTTAGGTTTAAGGAAACTTAATTAATCAAACTTGGCTGACACCTCTACCAGATAAGTAACCTTTTTTAAATTAATTACTAAACAAATTTCACCTAGGACAAACAAGAAACAAACACTCCTTTCATCCTGGCAATGTTGGACTTCGCTGAATTTTCTATCCAACCGTACATTTTTCATCAATGAAATATCTAGTACATGCTTTATGAAGATAATTATGAATCTTATATAGTAAATCCAGGCTTAATCATCTTCTTAATCATCATTATCTATCCTTTCACATCAAAAGAAGAAATGGGAAGAGCTCCTTGTTGTGACAAAGCTATTGTCAAGAAAGGCCCTTGGTCTCCTGAAGAAGATGCCAAGCTCAAATCCTATATTGAACAGAATGGCACCGGCGGGAACTGGATCGTCCTGCCTCAAAAGATCGGTAATCATGGTCCTTTCTAAATAGCTTCGCTTGCATTCTTATAAACTAGATTCATCGTGGCTCGATCATCTGTTGCAAACCAGGGAGGAGGCCAAATCCCTGTCCCTGGTGAAATCACTGGTTGTGCATATAGCCATCTAACTATACAGTACATGATCTCGTTAAGATCCATGGATTGATTGTTATGTCTTTGTTTGCATAGGGCTGAAGAGATGTGGAAAGAGCTGCCGCCTTCGTTGGCTGAACTACCTCCGGCCCAACATCAAGCATGGCGGATTCTCCGAGGAGGAAGATAAGATTATCTGCAGCCTCTACGTTAGTATTGGAAGCAGGTATAGATATGCCATTATTTTCTTGTAATAATACATAGAGATCAACAATCACTATGCATGCCATGACTTAGAATAATTATGATCATTTTGGGGTGAGCAAAGCAGGTGGTCTATCATTGCTGCACAATTACCAGGAAGAACAGATAACGATATCAAGAATTATTGGAACACGAGGCTGAAGAAGAAGATAATAGGCAAGCAGAAAAAGGAAAACCATGCAGCGCGTGATAAAGCTCGCCTGGTTAGTGCTCAGAAGCAAAGCATCTGTAGTTCTATGGTGCATCAGCAGAGCTGGCCGAGCACCTTGGTGAATATCCAACCGATATCCTATAGACCGCCTATGCCTAAACCAACGCAATATGTTGCCTTAGATCCCTCAATGGAGTCGGCTCCTGATCAGAAGGATCATGCCTCGATCAAAAAGCTGCGGATGAAGCTTGGAGAACAGGAGCATTCATATTATGGAGATGATGGCCAACAATTTAATTATAATTATAATCATGATTATAATTTGTTGAACCTCCAAGGTGCGTCTGCTAATCAGCTAGGTACTAAGCCGATTGTTAGTTCCGTCTCTCAAGATGAAATGATCTCATCTTCATCTGATCAACTCCATTGCAACGAGTTCGTCAGTGCTACACAATGTTATGCTGGAGGTGTTCTTCCTGCAAACATGGTGCTCGAGGATAGCAGTTGCAGGTTCCCACATGAGATGGAACAATTACCGCTTAGCAATAGCAGTGGTGAGAGATCGATGGAAGACTCTGAGCTTGATGAGTACCTATGCAGCATGCATTTGGATGATCGTCAACCCAGTTGGGATGAATTGAGCTCATTATTATCGCTTCCAATGGCGGTTGATCCTCATCATGATTTTAATAGTACATGATGAGTGAAGGGATCATGACTGATGGCCAATCGATGATCATGAAGAACCTATTTAGTTGGGAGCAATAGCACATGGTTGCGATCAATGTTCGATGTGCATTATTAGCTACTGATCATGTTGTGCAGTAAGTTATTTGAATAATGCATGGATTAATATATCAACGCATTGATTTGATGCGGAGTTGCTCGAACGTATATCAAGCAAAATATACGTGTTGCTCTGTTTATACTAAAATAATGACGCCCTTGGTTGCTGTATGCCTGACTAAATCGAACGTGATACGGGTAACCTTAGATCTATATATGCCCGATTTTGATGAGTCGACATCTAACTAAGGTCCTGATATTACTATTTGGTTAGGGCCGGCGCGCTGTGATTAAATTAAAGAACTAATCATGAAGGCAGTACACTTCGCCGCAGGTAAGATGCCACGTTTAGAAGCTCTGAAACATATGAAGCCTCGAACCCTAAACCAAAATCGCTCAACTGGCTAATTTTAATTCTTTCAACTTGACGACCAAGTAGAGACAATCATCTGCCGTCTTACTTCTATGAATACATTTTTTTGTACCGATTTCACATTACTTTAAGCAACGAGGGTTTTTGTATGTATTTCAGTTTTCTAAACACAAGTTCTAAAGAAACAAATAGTTTGAGTCATCATTTGATTCATACACAGTCTAATCCATTATCAAAATATTAAGAAAATAATGTACATCTCGTTCTTCCTGAACCTTCCGTAACCAAATTACCGGAGTTACTGCCTTGTTTTTGACGATAGATGGAGCAGTGGGGATAGCACACACCCATATTTCATCGACCCATGTGGAATTCGAGAAAAGCCCGATCCAAAACCATAATCATTGAAGCCCAAACGAACTCGAGCCAGGGCCCATCAAAGAGCCTATCTCCTCCCACACTCACGGCGACGATCACCGCAAACCGCAGCCGACGATGAAACTGTGACCGGCCCGTTGAAGGGAAAAATGGCGACGGCGACGGCGGCGTCGACGGCGACGCTGATCTCTGCAATTCCAACGGCTACATTTCAGGTATGTGTTTTCGTCGCAAGAAATCTCGATTTGCAACAGATATGGTTCAGTGCCCTCATGTTAGGGTATCGTATCAAGTGTACCTATCAGGAACGGAACCTCTGCAGTGTGTAGGATACTATCATAAACAGAACGCTAGTTGTGACATAAATTTGCCTCTCAAACCACAATTGAGAAACTGTTGATTGTTGTGCTTGAACTGCTTGGGATTGTATTTTTTACTGTGTTGGTATGTTGCGAAGAGATGCTTTCATGAAGAAAGAAATACGCACCATGGCATGTGTTGTGAACGTTAATTATGACATAAATTAGACAGACTTTTCTTTACAAGTCATAATTCTGTATGTTGTTTGTGGTGTGTGGAATATAAAGGTGTTAGAGAAAATGCTAATGGACGTGCTGAAACTCAGTCGGATTATATTTAGTTTTCTCGGTATGTTGTGAAAGGATGCCTGCCTTCATGAAGAATAAAAATCATCACTGTTCCGAAAGCTTGCTAGAATATTATGCCTTCCTAGGGCTACTTGTTATTCCTCATTCGAGTTAAACAAGTTGACAGCAACTTAAGTTTTGCACTTCCAGCAGAGAAAATTGCTCAGTGCACACCCATGTTTGAAGCAACGGTGTTCAGGCCTTTCTAGTCAGATCTCCTGTTCTCCGTCAAATATGAATCCTGTAACAGCTCAGTTTAAGACACCTGATGAAGTGAAGGTGCAATTGGCTACTGCCAAGGACAGAGTATGGCAATATGTCCCTCGTCCTGTCAAAGACTTACCGTGGAAGAAAGCCGGTGATGTGTTTCTAGAACAGCTCATTTCCTTCGCACAAGATGTACTGAAATGGTCTTTCGTTGCGTGGTTCTGTTCAAGCTTTGCCTTGGAAATCATATTTGCAGTATCTAGAAACCAGGAACTGATAATGTGTCTCGCTCTTTTCTTGGGCTGCTTGTGGTCTGATTTCAGAATGGAGCTATTTAAAGATTTGTTTCCTAACTCGGAGGTATTCCCTGACAATCATTCCACTTCAGGCTCTTTGTTTTCTTAAGTTTTGTAGTTGTTTCGCTTGTGCGTCAGCAGCGTCACTTCTATGATACAATTGCAGGTTAAAGACATGAGACGGGATCTTGTTGTCGTTGGTTGCTTTTGCATTGCCCTCAAGCTCATTGCTTCAGCTGTTGCTGTTCGAGGTCAGTTGTTTCTGCTGCATGTTGCGAATGGTGGGTTGATGCAGCTTCTATGGGTCTGGAGGATGTTGTTGAAAGATGAGCAAAACTTGGATCAAGAAAATGTGTGATGTTCGCTTCTTCCTTCTTTCTGTGCTTTCTGAGCTTTCAGTGCTTTTGCTAAATATTCACTCTGAAGTCTGAGGTCAATGCTTGTGTCTGAAAGCAAGTGGGATTGTGCTGTATGAGAGCTGTATATTCCAGGAAGAAAACAATGCATGGATGAATTTCTGGCCAAAAAAAAGAAGGTAAAACAAAAGGCGTGATAAGATTGAACTTTTTTGTGCTTTGGCACAATACTGGTGCATTAAATGAGGCATGTAGTATTAAGGTGTATGCATGTTGATCCAAGAGTAAAATCACATAGAATATATTACTAATAGATTGCGATCGGCAGAAATTGATCTAGAGACACATTATGACAAGGCCTTTTGTTTTGAATCTGAACTACACGATCACTCCTCTTGGAGTAAACACTGCTGATTTCACAAACGCCTCAATGCGCTGTATGGACAACCTAAGGGTATTTTCTGACATGTTAGCAAAGCATACCCTAAACCATCCGGGCTCATTGCAGTGGCATGAAGAGCCCGGAGAGACATTCAGACCAACTTTGTAGAGCAATTCCTTCCAGAGGACCTCCTCGGCTTCATATGTGTCTTCAATCAAGTGATGCCTCATATCTACCCAGCAAAATAAACCGGCATTGCTACTCAAGCACGGTATTCCTGCTTTTTCCAGTCCTGTTGCCAAAATCTTCCTTCGCATCTGTATCCTCCTCTTGTTTTCCCTTATGAAGTAACGTGCAAACTTCTTGTCAGAGAGGATATTTGTTAATAGATATTGAGTTTGGGATGAGATGAGACCGAAACTTGACATTTTTGTGGCGGCTTCGACTACCTTTTCATCAGCACTGTAAAGTAGCCCGATGCGAAACCCTGGAAGCCCTAAGTCCTTTGATAGGCTATAAACTATGTGGGCAAGCTTTGCGATACCTGTGCCATCAAGTTCTTTTTTTCTGCATTCGATAGCTTCTGTTAATACTTATGAAGGATGGTGATTGGAAGACAGATCCTGAGTAGATCTTGTCACTTATTATGTGAATGTTTTTTGACACCGTGAAGTTGATCAGATGATTGAGTTCTTCCGCACTTAGGGTAGTTCCGAAGGGGTTCGACGGGTTTGTGATTAGGGTACCTTTGACTTTTACGTGAGATTTTTTGAGCTAGCTGATAGGCTTCTTCCATTGCGGACTTGGTGATGCTGAAGTTGTTTGAACTTGAGCATTGTATTGGAACAATCTCTGTCCCCGTTCTCCATTTGAGATCTCTATCATATCTGCAACAGTTGTACTTTACATTCGATTTCCAAATAAGTGCAAACTTGATTTAGTAACATGCTTGCAGTTCAACTGTTGGAATCAACAAACCACGGAGCAATGATTGAATAGCGGGTATAGTTGTGACTTCTGCCATGTAGGATGGATGTAAAGTATGAAACTACTCACTAGATATTAAGAATTTACTAACCCGGGGTAGTAAGGCGTAGGAACTAATAATGCTTCACCAGGATCGGCAATGCAGAACACCAGAATTTCATTAGCAGAAGTTGCACCAGCTGTTAGAACTATCTTGTTGGGATCAAAACTCACTTTGTTTCCCCTAATTTCTTCCATGAACTTTGCCAGTACCTGAAACACGATAGTATATGGATTAGCTAGTGAGCTTCGAACACACTTGCTACGATATCTTATCAAGTGTCAAGTAATCATCTGCAGCACAACTGCTTGTGATGGCAGGGCTGAAAAAATTATAGTATCCTAACATTAACCTTTTTGAATGCAGGAAGGCCACGATAGTCTTGGAATAGAGCCAACTCTCTGAAGATGGGTTTCCCATTTCTGCGGAATGCACATGCGTCTGGGTTGTTTGCCAGCCATTTTTCTAACAGGTCAAAGGATAGCTGCAAATTTTTGGACAATGTAAGTGACACTCTCTGAAATATAATCATGAAATATTCAGTGTTAAAGTTCCTGTAGAGTGTAGACTGTTACAGACCAACTATAATTGTACTAATCTTTCTAGATTTAAACCATCCTAATGATATCTAGGTTGTCTACTAAAGATCGTATGACCAGTATAATTTAGTTCAGTTGGTTGAGATTGAGACTAGGCTCAACATCATAGTGACATTTGATATAAAGTGCAGTAAAGACGACTCCATGTAAGGGTTTGTGGGGGGACTTTGAATCACAAAATATACGAGAGCATCCTGCTGTAGAATTCTCTGTGGTGTCTGAGAATCACCTGATTCTCAGCTAGTCCCATTTGGATGATACCAGAAGGATTAAGACTCGGATGGTATGGGTTCCTCTCATATTCTTCTCATCCCGAAAAGTAGGGCGAGTCTTGCCCATGCGAATCACACCTTCCTTTGGCATCCAAGCTTCCCATTTTGGTGTAGCCTAGTGATTATGTTTGATGAATGGATTTTGTTGAAAGTATCGGCAATGATGTGGCTATATATAGTACTGTCGATTTAAATAAACACATTTATATTGGTGGAGGAGGGCAGGAGGCTTCCATTTTTGGTGGCGAAAAGTGATATTGTTTGATCAAAGCTTGAGATCAAGTTGTTCATGTATCTCATAGAGAGTAGTGATCATTTGGATAGAGTGGTACTAATTTGGTGGAGACCATGTTTTTTCACGTAGGGTCAGTTGGAATGCCTTTTTCTCGACTGTAACGGGTGCCAACCGAGTCAAGCTCGAATTAGCATGATGAGTAAATCTGATCATAATGCCCCATAATGGAGGAGAACTTACAGGAATGACATCAAGATTATGAACAGTTGTTTCCCTGGTTGTTTTACTGACATGTCAATATGGGGAAATCTCTAGGAAATGGTGATACACCTAGTGAAGGATGCTTGAGAGTATTCACCCCATCTCTACAACTATAAGAGCTAGTCATAATCATGATTTTGTTATTTTGAACAGATAGATGTGGCAATACTTCAGATTGAGTCTGGTTGAAGCCTACTTTTGTGGGATAACGTATGCAAGTTAGGGATTTGTTCGCCTCTGAAAAACCATCCCGCTGGTTTCCGACATGATAAGGAGATATTTGATCTAGGTACATGTATGGATGGACCGCGATTGAGCCTTTGATAGTCGGACACTTTTTATTCTCTTTTTCATCCTTTAAGACCAACATGAAGTATAATGTACTTGGGGTTTGAAAAACCGTTGTCTATGGTGTCCATGGACTGCCCAAATTATTAGGTGCATGTTGATATCGGGCACGAGACGACTCTGTCTATCTAGATAAAATGAGAGTCATGTTCGACAATGGCTGTTTGCTTCCACAAAAAAATCAAGTTCACTTGATCCCTAGTGAATCTGTTCCCATATGTTTTGCGTACTCTTGGACATGTTCCCTCCACCGACTGTTCTTTAAACTTGAATCGCAGGAGTGTACATTCGAATATAATTGGTACCTGTTTGCATGGATGGTAGATTGGTTACCCTTTGGCTGCAGTTGCTGGAACGAATCTGTAGTCAGTGGTTGATGCAGGTCATGATGCTGACCCGTGAACAAGCAGCTAGTTGAACTCCTGAGATGTGTTAAACTGGGCATGATCGTTACGATGCTCGACTAAAATGCTTTGCCAATGCCAAGGCAAGTAAGGAAGTGTGTTTTCCTGTCACTGTTTTATCAACTAAAAGTATAGTGATCAGATTTGAACTTGCATCTGTAAACATACAGCAGAGAAAAGTTTATTATTTGCTGGTATTTTAAGCATATCATCAATCACATATGATCCTTTTATCAACCTGGTTTCGTGAGATGAGGAGATCATGGAATCATTTCGTGCCTGTTAATCGCATACACTATCAACATGTAATACACGAACATTTAGCTAACGTCACGCGCATCGCTAGTCTTTGATATAGACTAAGGTCTTGACAAGATTAAAACGTTAAGGGTTCTTGGCATTAATAAGCGAAAACGCCTCTTAAAAGTAATGACCAATAAAATAATGACATCTAAGCTATGTTTGATAGGTTAAATAATTAGTGAGGTGATAACACTTAAGTTAAATGTGTCAAGATTATGTAAACATTATGTGTCAAGACATAAAACAAAGATAGGATACCTAATGTATTACTTGTCAAGCTTTAACATGAGATAATGACACCTAATATATGACTTGTCAAGTTTAAACTTAAGAAATTGACACCTAAGCACCATGTGTCATCATATAAACTAAGGAAAAACTGACTCACCGCTTTTACAATTTCTATATATACCTCTTAAGCATAATCATCAGGAAACCATTTTTGTTAGACACTTGAGTCACACAAGAAGAAGAGTTAAAGAAAGAAAAGGGAATGTCCATCAAGATTTAAAAGTATCGACAACGTTAAGGTGTCGAAGGCCGTTAGACGCTAAAGAAAGAAATCAAGGTTCACTTAAGGAACTCGAGAACAAAAAAGATAACTATATGTTTGGTTGTTTTAATGTTACATTTTCGCCATCAACGATCTTATGTTTTCATGATCCTGAAATGTTTTCCAAACTTTATGGTTTCATGATGAATCTCTACGAAATGCTTATGATTACAATACATGAGTTCCGTAAATGGTTTCATATATGTAACGCCCCGATTTTCAAGTCCTTTTCTGAAAACCCTCGTAGAATTACCACCGCTATGGTCCCACAAACCCTACCCAGACAATTCAACTTAACTCGGTTTAGAATAAATCCAAATGACAATACACTTAAAGTATTATCAAACTAGATCCACAAGTTTACTTATTTATTACATATTAAAGCAGAAGAAACTTAGAAATGTTGTCCCAAGCATTAATATTACAAGCATGATCATAAGATAATCAAAATCCGTTCTCAAGTCTTGCGCGTGAAAAGATGGAAATCAAGAAATAGAAGAAAAGTAACGCCGTGAGCTATACGAACTCAGTAACGTGCCGGCCCCCTTTTCAAGGGAAGCACAAAAAGGAAAGAAGAGAAAGCAATCTGTCCTGAAACCACAACAAAATCGATCATACAATTAACATTCATGACAGACCAAAAATACCCTTTTGTTGACACTGTGACCTTGGTCAAACATGTAAATCCATAGCTTCTTCTAGAAGCTCAAAATCCGGGGTCACTCGAAACAGGGGGATCAACCTGTAATAACGCTCAAGGGTCTCCTACAGCGAGATACCCCATAACCTGACAACCTCACAGGATTGTCTACGCGTATAAGATGATTAGTCGCAACTACTCATCCCTGTACAGTTTAACCTGATATCTTTCCCAAGTCACAGTGTAACAACTCAGTAGGATTAACAAACTCGGAGTTTAACCTCACCTCTCATGAATTCATTCCTATTTTGCATGTTCATCTTTAGCATGACATCATTTATAGGATTAATCTGTATTAACCCTAATCTTTCATTCATTATCGTGTGTCGAACCTTGTAAACCTAATATTTGTCTTTATCACATCCATATATCGTACAGGGTTAACGGAGAAAAATCTACCCAAACCTTAGCATTAGGAGTATCAATGTTAGGTTATCATGAACTGCGATAAGCTACAAGTGCTATCAGACCATCATAAAATAACACAGAAATACAAACATCACACAACGCACAGGGCAAAACTACCAATCACGCGTTAATATATAACTAATATATTAAAATGTATCGCCATCCAGACCAGAAATCTAAACATTACCTTCTTATTGTAATTTCCTCACACGCACGCTCAACTTGTTTTTTTAAATTATCATGAAATTTTAATAAATTATTAGGCTGTAAACTCCAATCCGCATCAAAAAAAAAATCTCATCGTTTTTTTAAGATAAACGGATTATTACTTTAGTCTAAAACTAATATTGTACTATATCAAACATCATGCAGAAAATACATTGAACAATGAAAAGGATGACAAACGTTGTACTTTTGTGGAACGGACGGGTTACATTATCTAGGGAAAATCAAATCCCTTAAAATTGAGTTTTAAATCCTAACTATTATCATATCACGCATTGTATCTGTTGTATTACTGCCGGATCAGCCGCGTCGCAACACCTAACTCTTGATTTATTGACGACTTTGCCTAAAACCATCTCGAATGAACTTAAATTTTCCTTTGTTTGTAGACCTAAATTTTCCCAATACAGAGCGAGTATAGGAAGGAAATTCATAATGAGTATAGTCCATAGCGTTACATACCACGCCAACCCATACACCAACAGTACGTCTCAACGGATGGAATCTCCAAGTCCTATATTATGATATGATTCACATATTAATACATTTGTTTGTTCGCGTTATGGTGTTAAACATGTTTATTCATACTTCGTACAAAATCATTAGTACTAATTGTGAGTGTTTGGAGTTGCTTTATGATCAAAACGATCATTCTCGGTCCAAAAGGTTCTGAGATGACATCCCAACCTCGAAGTCGGATATATCGACCTCTGAAACGGGTGTCTCGTTGTCTGGAATGAACGTTCCTGCCTTTGAAGTGAGCTTCTCGGCCTTTGAAACGAATATCCTAGATTCTATCCATCTTGAACTTTCGTCATATTTAAATCTATAACTTATTATATACAACTCTAAAATTTATTTCATAAAATTCATCAGAAACTAGAATTCATGATCTTTTCAGTGACATAAATTTTTTATCATAACACCTTGCCAATAATACCAATTAATTAGTTCAACTTTATATTTTCTGCTAGTTCAGGCAGTTTGACTTTACTTCATTAATTATCTCATAACTTTCTATATACAATTTTAAATAATTATTGGTAAACTGTTCCAAAAACTAGACTTCCATACCTTTTCATTGATATAAGGCTTGTCTTTTGAAACTTGCTATATAATTTTACATAAAGCAACAAATTCGTCTCTGTAACCAGTTTTTACAGATTAATATATCCGTATATTTTGATTTATAACTAAAGATTCCCATCTCTGAATCATGATTTATTAACTTTTATAGAAACTAAACATATGTAGATTCAACATATATTAATATCATAATTTATTAAATAATGTATAATTTTTCATAAAATCTCTAACCAAAAAGATTACTTTTTCTCAATGGTGGTAAAAATGCCCCGAAGTTTCAACAATTTTTCCAGATTTTCTGGCCTGATTTCAAATGCGCATAACTTTCTCGTTTTTTAACCAAATTGGGTGATTATTGATTCATTGAAAATGTCAGGAAGTCCTCTACAACGTTTTTTTTAAGACTCATTTGCTGAATCAGGCTCTAACTAGGGTCAAAACACGTTCTAATGTCGAATGTCAAAGCTATCCAGAAACTGATATGGTTGATTTGCTAATTTTTCATGTTTTACCCAATCAATTCAATCCCAAATGATCTAAAACTTCATAAACATAATATTTATTTAGTTCTTGTCATGTTTGTTCAGTTTTAGGCTTGTTTGATACATAAAATCATAGGTTTTCGGATCTCACGAACATAACTCGTCTTTTAACTCATAAACGCATTTCAACCATCCGTGGCTTGTTTTCCTTACCGTTTCTTTTGTTATTAGTTACATATGAACTGTATGAGATTAAGTTATGAGAGTCACAGCGCTTACTCTCTTGTTAAAACGATTTTGAGCCGGGTTTGACTTGGTATGGCTAAGTCGGTTCCACTCTTCCTTATTTTATGACTCGTGTCCCCCTCTCTCGGTTTATTCTCCTTCTTCTGATGATGATCCTCCTTGCGTCTTTATCTTCTCTACCATCTTGTTGTGTTACTTGAGCCAAAAGAAAAACAAGGAGAAGAGAGAACAAGAGGAAGAAGAGAGTGAAGTGAAAAGAAGAGTGAGGGAGTCTTAGTGTTGATGTTGGGTGGAGAAGTGATGGGCTTGGTAGTGGAGTGGGTATAGTGAGGTTGATGGTGGAGTGGGTGTAGTGGGCTTGGTGGAAGAGTTAGACGTAGTGGGCTTGGTGGTGGAGTGGGTGTAGTGGGTGGTGCAGTGGGAGAAAAAGAGAGGGAAAGGGGAGTTGGTGGGATAATTCAAAAAACATCCCCATTCCGTTTAATCGCAGGACCAGTTAATCCTACATCTCCCACAGCCTTCACTTAAATTTTATCACCACGCTCGAAAAATTATGTTATTAATTAACATATAATTTTTCAAATTTTTCCGCGATAAAAGTTATCCCAACTTCGTCATAAATTTTAAAGTTATGAGCGTAACGTTACGTCTCAAAACTTTGAAACGAGATTCGTTTCTTACTTTTAATTTATTACAAAAGAGAAAACGCATATTTTCGTTACGTTTATTAATTTTCGAGCTATTATTTAATCACAATTTTTATATTTATTTGATCGAAATTTTCTGGGGCTTTACAATATAAGTGTTCCATGTTATGTGTGATGCGAGTTGGTAACAAAGTACATGAAAAGGGGACATGATCCCGACTAAGTTCTGGCCCATTGTGCACCTAACTTCGTTATACGTCTGCTCTGATCTGATGCTCTGTAAACTCTGATCGCTCGCTATCCCATACTCTACGGATGTTCTCTGTGTGTTTTAAAATAACGAATATTTATCATATTCTCTTAATCTTCTGTGTTATGATTATATAAACATATAAAATTACTTTTTCAATTTATTCTGCTATATGACGTTAAGTTTTCGATGTTACGTTTCTGAATGCATAAAATCTCTTATTAAAAATAATATTTGTTTTTACGTATCAAGATATAGTTACTAAGATTTCTGTCTCACTTTTCAAACTATTTTAATGTTTTCAGGTAGCCAAACGGGATATGGGAATGACGCTTAGAGAGTGGACGTAGCAATGCACCTCTTATGTACTTAAGCTAGCTGCACAACTTTTGGACCATCGTTTTGTAATATCTGGTTACGTACTAAATTTATGAACCAAAACCATTCTCTTGTAATGTAAGTTATTTACGTTACAAGCGTCTTGCGATTTGATTTTCAAACTTTGAATCAAGTCGCGACGGTGACGTTTTCACATAACGTGGGGCGTTACACAACACGATGGTATGCATTTGGTTTATAACTTTCATCCTCAAACCTTGAGAAAAAACCTGACGCATATGGTTCGTGCATGAAAGTTCAGATGTCGTCGGCGAGTTGATTTTGGCTTAACGTGCAAGAAAGAGGATTGAGGATAGAGTTCTATATCAATCTACTGGTCTCTCTAATAATGGAAAGAAGTTGACGAATGTGAAAATCTTGGAGACAAACTGATGAGGTGCTGATATTGGTTAACATGAAACATAGAGACCAATAATTGTATGCTGTTCAAATGAAGTGCAGAAAAGAGTTCAGATATTTCTTAGCTCATAGTTTTGTATGACGATACATAGTTGTCATATTTCTCAAAAGATATTGCTTTCAGCGTTCAGAGCATGGTTTAGACGTTGTCAATTTGATCGGCGAGATAACACAGGGTTGCTATCAGCCTATCATAGTATTGTACAAATCCAAACCTAGCGATGACTGCAAGAATTTCGGCGAGTCATTTGATTGCTTGCAATGGAAATTTACCTAGAAAATAACGTCATTGGATTCTAACGGATAAAACAATGGAACCAAGCATGACGTACTGATGTGCTGCAGTATGTTTTCTCAGAATTATTATACTCTTCAATGTAGGTTTCTTTCCAATGGACAGCTCATTGGGCCTCGTTCAATAACTAATGGATCACCTTGAAGCCCAAATGCCCCAAAACGAAATGATTTCAAGGCCCACAATCCCTGCTAGACCGAGGATGTCACGTGGATCACCTTAACTTTCTATTCAAAGGAAGTTGGCGAGGTTTGCCGACCTGTATGGACTCCGAAATTTCCACTTTATGCTCTCAACTCTCATCATCTTCACACATTCACACTCCTCTCTTCTCATCAGTTGTCCAGAACAAAAGTAATATGTCAGTCCTAAACACAATCTTCTTATTTGTAATAAACTGTGAAACAACATCTAAGTGAGTGTTTTTTTTTTTTTTTTTATTTATGATGAGGGTGTTCGGACCAGTTCGCGCACACTTCGACTAATTCCTTGGACACACTGATAAGGCATCCCCCATCAGCATCGGGTAAAACTTTGACCGAAATCAACTGGCAAGAAGAAGGTTGAGTCGAACACCACTAGACCAATCCAGATTGATTCATCTCAAGTGAGTGTTTGTCTTTTTGTAAGTAAAGAAAAATGAATATTATGATATGTATCTCGATGCATTTAATTATGTACAGGATTACCATGGCTGTTGCGTCCCTACTACTAGTTATTTGATCACATAGGATAAAACTTTGGATGGAATATGTGTAAGGAGTAATTACTTTTAAAATATGTACTCCACGGCTACGATTCCACAAACAATCCATGCGAATTAGGTTAACTAATTATCTTCAAACATTTTGGTTTGCAATTAGCTCAGGCTGCTC
>JAOVYX010014643.1:0-59779 GCA_035668315.1 Drosera spatulata
AGGATGGTGGAAGTGTGGCTGGGTGCTGGTGGTCGGGTGATGTAGAGTTGGGAGATGGGGGATGGAAGGGAGGAGATAGAAATGGGGAGATGGGAGAGGGGAGATGGGGAGGTAGGAGAGATGGGGAGCATCGATGAGCTGGTGGGGCCCGCGTGGACGGATTTTCAAACCGCGTGGGCTGGTGTACAGGGATTCGGTGGAAAAGGGGGAGCTGGTGGGGCCCGTGTGGACGGATTTTCAAACCGCGTTGGCTGGTAGGGCCCACGTGGACACATTTTCAAACCGCGTGGGATGGTGGGACCCGCGTAGATAAATTTTCAAACCGTGTGAGCTGGTGGGACCCGCGTGGACACATTTGTTTCATAACGTTACGATATATATATAACGTTACGATATATATATATAACGTTACGACATATATATATAACGTTACGATATATATATATAACGTTACGACATATATATATAACGTTACGACATATATATATAACGTTACGATATATATATATATAACGTTACGATATATATATATATATAACGTTACGATATATATATATATATATAACGTTACAATATATATATAACGTTACGTTATAACGTCGCACGTACGTTATATTTAACACGTGTATTTGTTAAACACATACGTTACACCAATATAACGTTACGTATTCGTTATATCGTTCGTATTCTTAAATAGCGTTATATATATATATGTGTGTGTGTGTGTGTGTGTGTGTGTATTTAATATCAAAATTTCGGGTTATTACAGGTTGCATAGGCTTGGTGGCTTCGGTTTGAGTCATTGCACTCCTGTATTATCCTTTGAGTCATCGTCACAGGTGAAACTAGTTAAGGAGCGATGGGCATCCCCCATCCTCTTTGCATGCATGCAGCGGCTTCTATACCGTTGTGGCGGGGTCACGGGTTGTTCTCTGTATGGAGACCCAAATTATCTCAATACAGACAAACGATACCTCATTGAATGCGCACAAGAGGTGCAAGACGATGCACAGAGTAGGCAGATGCGAAAAACGGAACCTATTGGGTAGCCCGGCTGACGATTGACACTTTATCTTATTTCTTTACTCCGAGTCGGTCATATCCTTGAAGTTGTCGCTTCTGAGTCGAGTCATGAACACTAATTAATTACAAAAGAAAGGAATAACTCTTAAAAGCGATACAAAGCAATGACAAACGATGTTGGTTGATATGACGTCCATATTTTCCTATATATATATATATATATATATAAATATTTTAGGGACTTTCAGCGGTCGTCATAACCGTTAGCGGAAGTTCCTTGTAATTGGGATTCATACACCAGAGGTTGCTGAACTTCATTAGCTCACGGTTATGTTTTTCAATTGCAGGTATACCCCCAACAGCACCTGAAGGCTCTTACGGTGAGCTTGCATGCATATAGACGAATCTATGTACTTCGGATATTACGACAGATCAGATGACTATATTGTTTAAATGTAATAAACGATCTGCATAATTTCCGTTTAAATGTTGTAACTAAACAGGTATTCGGGACTGTAAGCTATGATTGTGGTTACTATTTGTAGTTTCTTTGATTTCTATACCCCTAAAACTCATACGGTTTGTTTAGCCTTGTCGCGGATCGGATCCGTGACGGCATAACGGTCACGTGTCTTCCGGCACGGAAATTCGGGGGCATTACACATAGAAACTCATTAAAACAAAATTAATATAGTACTGTTATTTAAATTTTATGAGGATCAATAAATTTGACTTTTTTTTAATTATAATTTAACGTGCATTTTAAAGAGTCTCGTTCTATCATTGCATGACGTAAAAAGTTCCCGAACTACTATTCATAGTTTAAACTATATGATATAAACTATCATTAATATTACGTAAAAAATTTATCCAAAAATAAATTATCATATAATATGAATTAAAATTGATCCCGATAAATATGGATCATCAAAAAGTTATAATTTTTATAACACAGAGAGAATACTATTGTTACTACTCATGTTCGGAGGGAGTAGATTAGGCATGACATCCAAATAGAGAAATAATGGCATAGAGTTTGTTGTGTTAGCCAAAACAAGACAAACAAACATAAGAAAAAGGTGAATTGCTGATGGATCATTCACTTGATCTTCATAAAGCTCAATCCTTTTTCTTCATTGTCGTAATCAAAATACATCATTTTCTTGCTCATTGTACAACAGTTGTTTGTGAACCGGGCAAAAAAAAAAAAAAGATGTCCAAATCACTCACTCACATGGCAAATCAACAACCACACAACTCACCACACAAAAAGCAAAACACTGAAAACGACGTCGTTGCCTTTGAAAAATTTCAAACTATTAACTGAAACTGAGCTCATTGAACTCACCAAAACACAGTGAAATTTTTTATATTTTGAATTTGTTGCGCTCCAATGTTTACAACTCTCGTGAGTTTTTTCACCAACGGTCACTAATGTTCATTAAAAAGTTTTGAACTTTTGACAAAGTTCATTAATTATACAATTGGTTTTATTACCTTCATACCAACTTTTTATCTATAAATAAGGGGAACAGTATGTTTCCAATACCATGAAATTCACCAAACATAAAACTTTATTAAAAAAAATCACATAAATTTCATACATTTCTCCATCATCATATAACTTCTCCTCGAAGTGAAGAAACACTGGCCTTCTCATGTTCTTTGCGTCTCCTCAAAACACAAAACAGCAAAACAGCAAACCATGTTTGCTTTTCCACTTTGCTTTTTGAACTATTCATCATCACCTTCAAGTTTTCTCCAATTCAAGAATTTGAAGCTTTGATTCATCAAATTGATGAAATCAGATCACAACCCAGATCCCAACATCATGTCTTTGAGATGGGTTTTGAACCTTTTCTTGATTCTCCAACTGTTTGATCACTTCCCCAAAACCCTAATCACACAAGCAGAACCACTTCCTCTCAGCGTACCTTGTCACCCGGCTGACAAGGCTGCTCTTCTAGGGTTTAAGGCCAAGATCACTGAGGACACAACTGGTGTTTTGTCAACATGGGCTGGCTCAGATTGCTGTGGAGGAGAATGGGAAGGTGTTTCTTGTGATTCTTATAGTGGGAGAGTAACTGGGTTGGTCTTGCAAGGTCCATCAAGGGACAGTGAGCTCTATATGAAAGGGACACTGTCCTCTTCTCTTGGTGGGTTGAGGTTCCTTGAGGTGTTGGTGATCAGTGGCATGAAGCATATCGGTGGAAGAATCCCGGAAAGTGTATCGAATTTGACCCGGCTGTCGCAGATTGTTCTTGAGGATAATTCGATATCCGGGACTATCCCTTCGAGTTTGGGGCGTTTGAGTTCGGTTAGGACTCTGCTGCTTGATGGGAATCGCCTCGGGGGATCAATTCCTTCGGGGTTGGGTGGTATGAAACGATTGGGGCAATTGAATCTTGGGAGAAATAATCTGACAGGGGCGATCCCAGCCTCGTTGAGGAGCTTGCAGGGGCTTGAGTCTCTTGATCTTAGCCACAATCACATATCTGGTTTGATTCCTGATTTTGTAGGACAGTTCAGAAATCTGACTTATATTGACCTTTCTTACAACCAGCTATCAGGTTCAATTCCCGCTTCGCTTTGCAGCCTTTTTAGCCTCACATTTTTGTCTCTCAGCAACAATAAGATCACAGGGAGAATCCCGGATCAAATAAGCGGCCTCAGATCCCTGACAAGCCTTTCCCTTGGCGATAATCGCCTCATAGGTTCGATTCCAGCATCCATTGCCAAATTGCAGAATCTGTGGTATCTCAATGTGTCTAGGAATGAGATCTCAAATCCTTTGCCTGGTGCACTTATTAATGGCATCCCATCCCTTCTCTCAATCGACCTGTCGTATAACAACCTGAGCCTAGGGACAGTGCCCGGGTGGATCAGAAGCAGAGAGCTCTCGGCTCTCCACCTGGCCAGCTGCAAACTCGGAGGGGTACTACCGAACTTTGTGAAACCCGGTTCCTTAACTTCGCTGGATCTCTCGGATAACCATTTCACTCATGGGCTGATCGAGTTGCTCATACGGATGCCCAACTTACAGGTGTTAAAGCTAGCAAACAACCAGCTGAAATACGATGTCTCAGCGCTCGCATTGTCAGAACAGCTCTCTTCTATCGATCTCAGCGGAAACCAGCTCTTCGGCTCCATTTCATCCATCCTAGGCAACCACACCAGTAGCTTCCTGGAGGAAATAGACGTCTCCAAGAACAAGATAACAGGAGCACTTCCCGAATTCGGAGACACCCTGAACTTGAAAGTGCTCAGAATAGGGTGCAACAACATCAGTGGCCACATACCAAGTTCCATCTCGAACTTGCTCGAGCTCCGAGTGCTCGATATAAACCATAACAACGTGACAGGAACCATACCACCAACCTTGGGACAACTAGTGAAGTTGCAATGGCTCGACTTATCGTCCAACGGCTTTACAGGAAATATCCCGGACAGCTTGCTCGAGATATCGAACCTCCTACATGGAAGTTTCAGGGTGAACAGATTATGTGGAAGAATACCTCAAGGAAGGCCCTTCAATTTGTTTCCTGTCGCTGCTTATGCTCACAACAAGTGCTTGTGTGACAAGCCTTTGCCGCCATGTAGAGGAAATGGACAAACTCAAACTGAGCCAGTTTTGTGCTGACTCTGGACAGTGCAAAGAAAAAGAACTATGCACATTGTGACTGATTTATTGTTGAGCAGGTTGAACTAGAGTTTTTTTTTCTTTCCCCGTATACGATGCAGTTTTCGGAATTTGATACCCTTGTAATTGTTGTTCATTTGTGAAAATAGAAACTTGAATTCAAAGCCAATTTCTGTTGACTAAGTGAATGCAGATTAGTTCAAGAAAGAATGGTCTTTTTTCTTCGTCAATATATTGTTGTCCCTTCTGGTCCAGCCTCTCTCCTACTCAACCATGAACTTCAAACATCACAATCACAAATATGATACGAGGTCCTTTATAGAAGAAAATTGGCTACAGTTCACATATCAATATTTGTTCACATATAAAATCTCAACCATTACTCAGTAATTATCAAATATCATAAATAATTTGGCTAGAGATCGAAATTTAAGTTGATGGTTATTTTGATTTTTTTTTTTGAATTTGAATTTAAAAAATCACAACGTTGAATTCTTCCTATGGATAATCTTATTTTGAAAATTATATATATATTTTTTAAAAAAACATACTAATTCAGAATCAACCTAGCACCTGATATCATTTGGGAAATTAAACTTCTAATATTTATTTAATGATATAAAACCATTGGGAGGGATGCAAGTGAATTTATAGGAAAACAATCAGCTATCCAGCAATACAACAAATGTTCATCATCTATCAGCGTTTCCTTTTTGCTTTTCACAGTACATTTATGAAAAAGATTCGTGCCAACTGAACAGAACACGATCAGGTAGAACTCTGGGTGCAAGAAAGGCCATGGGATGAGCTCATGGAACACTCAGTCTACAAACAAAGAATTTGCCCCGATCCTAGTAATTCTGGAACACTGATGGTTTCAGCTAACATATCTTCCATGTATCGAACTCCTGACAATTGCATAATAACAGAGAACTAGCTATGAATGGTAACAGAATACTCGGACCGAACTTATTTGATTTTTGCACTAACTACTAAATCTTAAAAAGAAGAATTTATTAAACGGTTTAAACGATACTATTACAGCCCTCCTAAATTGGTTATTCTGATTCAACTGGGCCTCATTAGTACAATTCAGGGTCCCTTGGCTAAGGTCAAGTGTGTACCTCTCTCACAACTTGAAAGAGAAAAAAGAATCAGAAAACAGGCCTAAAAGTTTCCATACGATTTTGTCCAATACCAATCAGAACAGTGACCTCAACTCCACGATGACAAAATTATCAGTCAAACACTTCCAAGCAGAGGAGGCACAATATAATCATGTATATGGCCTTGTAGATCCTCCCTTGAGAACAGACGGCGTATTTTAAGTATGAGCCAATAGGAATCAAAACTCTACGCAGGGCCACGGGAAGGGAGCAGGTCCAAAGCCGCATATGTGAAAGCTTCTTCCTGAAGTTTTTTAAATCTGCAAATAATAGAGAAGAAAAACTTAGCTCATCGAATGAAATCAACAAAAGGAGTGAATTAATAGGCTAACATGAGCTACGTAGGCAACTGTCTTTTACTCTTTTTTGATGGCATGCTGTTACACTATATTCATACACAACTGCACATATCAGGATAGAGAAGTGAGTACTAACAGGCTTAATAAACAGCACAACAAAATGTAGCATACGGAACAAATCAGTCGAATGTATATAGCAAGTGCTAAATAACACAACAAAAAATAAGATAGGATTCAAACTTATGATCACATGTCACATCTGTTCAAATATCATGTTGAGAAACCAACCCTACTAAAAGTTCAAACTTATGATAAAATTGCATGTAGCTTAACATGATGCAAACACATGCTTTCAGTTCTATCTGAAGTTCTTTTTAACCAACAAAACATCCTTCTACTATGTGGCTCTAAAATGGCTTGTCAGTATCCTTCAACGTATAATGTATACCAAGCAACCGGAACTAGCTATAGGCCAAAAGGTGATATCAACTCTTGGCTAATTAACTACTGGCTGGCTAACAAGTGTCTCTAAGCAAATGCCACAGATGTTACCTTACATAGAGCATTGCAAATTCCCCATGGTAAAGCTACGAGTCACATTTCACAAAGCTCCTTATTTTGGGATGGAGGGAGAAATGGAGGGAGTAGTTCGCACTTGCCGACTGTGCTCGTAGCATGTGGCCACAGATGTTACCTTACATAGAGCATTACTTGTTTCCCATGGTTAAGCTACTAGTCACATCTCACCTTGAACTGCTACATACAAGCTGCTAGTGAACTTGGTAACCATCCTCTCAGCAAATATCAGATATATCCAAACACTATACATAATCTGAAAGTGAAATGCATGGAAGTGTGGACAAAAACATCAAATGAAGCCAAGCGCAGGTATACCTTCCCGATTTTGAGAAATGTCCAGCACCTAGATCACATTTGAACAACAATAGATTGTCATCCGTCTTCAGTTCCCTCAGTTTTGCAACAAACTTAGCAGGTTCAAAGTACCCTACCCGTGGATCTGCAAAAAATTATGATATTGTACATTATGTATAGGTACAAGACCAGACAATTTCAATCAATGGTTCCAGTGGTTCAAGATCGTGACAACTATAATACATGATAGGGCATCAGTCACATCACAATAACCCAATTGAATATATCAACCAATTATATGTGCATAACAAAATCATACTTATGACAGGGCCTGAACAGCACAAAAGAGTATGTAAATTTGTACAAAAACCTCGCATAGATAGCACGTACTATCAGCTTTTCTCAAAATTGGGAACACAAAATAAACTCTGGATCCGTGATACAAATGCTACTCGTTAAATATCTAGATGTCAGAGGAACACATCATTGCATCCAGACACTGGAAATACGTTATCTTATCAACTGGAAATTAGAGAGGGTTCGAAATGGCAGATGTTGAATCATAAACTAATAACATTTGATGACTAACTTATGTAAAATATTATTTGTTCAAGGTCATTACCCTTAATAAAGTTGCCATAATTTTTTTTAAAACCTAATTAGACACTATAGTAAATACAGCGCTGTGCCGCATATGCTTATCATCAAGAAAGAATTTGAGACACTCAAGCGCTGCAAAAGGTTTTTGGAACTCACCATTTAAACCTCCTTGAACAAGCAAGTGAGGATAATCTTGTGCTTTGACCTATGAGAAATCAAAGTTAAATTTCAGCTGTAATGAAGATTGATACGTCAACAAACTCAATATGAAAAGTCAAAAACTTACATTGTCCACAGGGGAATATGACTTCATGTAATGGTAAAATTCTTCTTCGCGAGGATCACCCAATTCCTGGAGCAAATATAAATTTCAGATGAACGGAAAAAAAATAAAGCAGTCTTATTCTTTTAAAACATCGGGGACACAAGTTGATGGAGCAAAATTTTAGATAAAAGTCTGGTTACCAAAAAATGGTAGAAAATCTTCCACGTTTCACTCAACGTAGAGAATGATAATTAGAAAATCATTATCATCAGGTTTACAAACTTCAAGCAGTTATGGATCCTCAAGTGAATTTGAGAAGATAAAAATGTGCAAGCATTTTAGGAACGGGGAGGCGTTTCAAGGGACATGAAAAAGAGCATGTACGTCATCCTCTACTTGTAAGATTTTTGGTTGATTTAACAGAAGATGCAGATCCATCTAAATATTGTTACAACTAGCATCACCCACAAAACTCATCCATGGGAAGTCCAGCAAACTTGCTAAAGCTTACGGTGAGGTACAAGAGGCTACACCACAAATTCACAGATGCATACAGGTATGATATCTTCATATCGTGGCTGCAGTTATGAGTTTTCAAACGACCATCTTATCTACCATTAAAACTATAAATAATAAAAAAAAATTACAGACTTACAGATGTAGAATCCTAACCTCCCATTCAGAAGTCGTCAAAGGAATTGTAGGATCAAGCATTGTAGTCAGAACATCAACAAAAGGCACTCCAGCTACAGCAGCTTTAAACAATTCAGGGCGCATATTGATAACTGTACCAATAAGCAATCCTCCTGCGCTTCTTCCATGTATACACAACTTCTCTTTTGTGCAGTACTTGTTTTCTATAAGATACTCAGCCGCAGAAATGAAATCGGTGAAAGTGTTTTTCTTCTTCAGGTACTTCCCGTTCTCATACCATTCTCTTACCATTTCTCCGCCACCACGAATATGAGCTATTGTGTAAATGAAACCACGTCCAGCAAGGAAAGTCTGGTATCCTTGAAATAGGGATCAATACAGGCCTGTAGAGGCATAACACTACTTAAGAATCATGATTCATTTAATAAGTGGATTGACTACTCCGAGTCAACACTTGGCCACAAATTACGAAGTACAAACAAGGAACAATGCAAGTAAGAAGAGAATCAAGTTAGCCTGTTACAGTGTCACTGCCATGCAAGCAGCAATATTCAATTCAGTAAAGTGGAAAGTTTACAACCCTTCATGAAATCACAGTCGTCAGGATGGGGCCAGCTCTTTATTAAGATGCAACTCATTAGTGGATGCTTTATTAAGATTCAAATCGAGCCAAATGACACAGCAACTCCTCATGTGGAGATACAATTCAATGCTAGGACTTGTTCCCTACGATGTCGAAAGAATTTATGGCTGGCATGAGCCGATGAACATGCTTGGTAAAATTGAGTGTTCTTTTCCATTGTTTCACAGCAGTACAATACTCATGAACTATGCACCAAAGCTCCCAAAAACTGCACTCTCTCTCCTCATAGCTTATTTATGCTATTTTTAACGTACCAAATTTCTATTTTAATAACCATGAACCCACAACCTACTAATTCTATAGCTTCAAGGAGGTTTAGAGTCGATTTGAACATAATGAGCAAGGAACTCTAAAATCGTGTGTCGGAAGTCTGAAATACAATAGGAAGGTTAGTTTGAGGAACTAGTTGTTACCTAATCCATAGCCATAGAGTAACAGAGGATCGGAGCCATCAAGCTTGACAAGATCCTTTTTATACACAATAGATAATGGGATTTGGGTGCCATCATCAGCAGTTGCCCATTTCCTCTCAGTTACATAGTTTGACGAATCAAAATCTCCAAGCATCTGATTCAAAGAATTTAAAAATATAAGTTACGTCCCTGCTTACCTCAAAAGAAAGAATATCTAACACAGAGGAAGATTTTCCTAGACTAGCAGAGAATGAGAAGACTCGAACTTCTAAGAAGAAAGCTTCGATGCAAAAAGCACGAGAAAATAGTTCAAAGAATGAGAGAAATCCAAAAGATGTACGACTACAAAGAGAAATGAAGCAAACAAGAACTAAAAGCTGAAGCAGTTCAAACTTTCATTAAATCAAACAACAGAAAACCAATAGTTCAATATGTCGTCATACTTGTAAAAGAATCTCAAGCAAGCCATAAGGGATGACGAAGTAAATTCCACAAGACAATGGTTGGTCTTCATAAGAGCATAACAGACTTGATTCAACCACCGTTCCCTCTCTCAAAAGAACAATGAAATTATGAGAAAAAGAGATTGATGGATCCAGCAGGAATAAATTTGAATTTGACAGAAATGTAGAGATCTGTGCCAAGAGTTTGGAAGCTTAAATTGAAAAAAATCTTCAGAAGCATGCATGCTCTGATGCCAAACGCCTAAAGAGATCGCGATTGAAAGGGATACGCCGTTTCGCATGGACCGACCAAGTTTCGTTGTGATTGGAGTTAGTGGCCTTGGATTTCTAAAAACTCATGCCGATGCAGTGCATCAAGCTCAATCCTTGCCAATTCATTCTGATCAACCATGAAAAAAAAATAAAAAAAAATAGAAGACTTAATGCACATATCAATTAAAAACCATTGTCCAGAATTTTACACGACATTACTCTCAACCTAATAAGCCCAGGCTAGTATCACCCTCCGGTAAGTTGTGTTGGAAATGTTTGCTTCTATCACTTTCTCACACGAGAATGGCAGATGTTCACCCCTAAAGAGTTTGATCGAATAGCAAGGCATCATTGACAAGGGTGAGTGATCAGCAGACCAAGCTTGCTCTCTAGAACTGACATTTTTGTTATTTCTATACTAGTAGAAAATTTTTGTCTTACCTCAGATTTGGTCCGAAATTGTTCATTAAGGTAGATAAAGTGAGGATTTTCCAATGAATGCATGGGCCGGATAGTTAGGCGAAACTAACTTTTCGTAAGTCACAATAACCCAGTTTATCCCGTCATGGACAGGGTCTAAGGAGGACAAGATGTACACAGTTTCTCCCCGGTCATGATGACAGAGAGGCTATTTCTTGATACCTCCAGAAAACAAAAACATAAGAACAATAATATATATAAAAAGAACAACATTAAACATATGCCTACGTACAAAACATGAAATAATGCAATAAAAGAAGGATAGGGATAAATCTAGAGCAGAAATTGCTAATTACAGAGTAATTTTTCTTTTTCAATAAGTTTATTTTTCAATCTAAAACATGGATGCTCTGAAATTAATCTTTTTTCTCTTTGGATTTAGTCATTCCCTAAAAGAATTTCAACAATGAAATAACACATATTAAGTGACAAGTATCAAACAAGACATCAAAACTAAATTACTACGAAACCCCCAAAAAGACTTCTATCCTAAATCGTCCACCCACTATGACTACCCATCACCGCTATCCTATTATGCCATGTAAACCTATTCAGGGCCATAAAGAAATGAAAGAAACGTATCCACATAATCCCGTCAGGTGCAGAGTGTGAAAAGGATACCCCTATTAACCGAATGATGTGCATAACCTTATCCCTATTTTTATATATAAAGATTATTTCCTGATGTGCTTAGGTGTCGAACTCCTGACTTCATGGTTAAGAGGGGAGCGACTTACCACCAAGTCAACTCCACTTAACAACTTTTAGAAAGTTACTCTACAAATAAATTAAGATGAAGTGATCATCAGAGGTCACATTTTGTAATTGGAAAATTGCATATGTTCATTACATGGAACTGCCCTTATTTGCTGTAACAAGTGAGATGAATAAACCAAACAGCAAAAGCTATGATATCTCCCATTACAAGAATCCACCAAGCAACACCAATCAAGCTAGAACTTCAGGACAAGCTACAGGACAAGCTAGAACTTCATCTATACATCATCTACAGGACAAGCTAGAACTTCAGAATTGAAGCATTCGTCACTCCTCTCAATGAAAAAATGATCTCCACGATGACTGGCTGAAGTTGCAATGCCTTCGGTCCTTGAAGTCAAAACCTTAAGCCCCTCTTCAGGCTTGGTAACATCCAGATAGAAAACGAAAGTAGTATTTTTACTACTAGAAGAGACAAATAAATATCTCTTACTTTCAGAAGATATAAGAGAAAGAGAAAACTTATCATCCTCCTCAAAGTATAAGCAACTGTCAGCTGATTGATCCATCCCAAGCGTATGTAACCATACCTGTTAATGAATCAAGCCATCAACTATAAAATCCATCTCATGAGGAGAAAGAAAGGATCAAAATTTCACTCGGAATTCATAACTTCGGCAGTTTTTCATCAGTTAAAATGTGCTTCAGCTACCCAGACAGGATTCCCTCCAGCAAGCCAATAGGCAAGATACAGAAGTCATAGGAGAGACAGTTATGTACGGAAGCAAAACCCTTCTATTCACACACTGACGGATAGAACAAGACTAAACAAATTGGATTCCCAATTTTTTTGGCCAGGTAATAGGAAATAAACAAAACTAAAGAGCTCCAAATTAGGCCGCTCTTCCTTTTTTGTCAACTCCCTTCGCTCAGAACACAGAAACATGACTCTTCTTGGGAAGACACCATCCCATAATATACATGCCCCAGTTAGCGATGTTTTCTTCCTCGCCTCCCCATAAAGTCGCACTTGACATCATTTACTAAGAGGGGTCTCAGATAATACAACCTCTACCATAGAAAAAAAATAAAAATTGTGCAGAACGTTTGGACCAAAGTATGAAGGTATTGAGATTCACCATGACCAAAGAAGTTTCATTTAAGAGGTTGAAAAACATCTTTTAGAAGGCTGCTAGAAAATACAAACTGTATAGGGGTTAGGGAAAGGATATTTGGCCAATATTATTCCAGTCTGACATGTACAAAAAAAGATGAGATAGGTTCTGCAGCAGAAAATTAGCATTAAGCAAATGGGCTGACCTTGTCCTCTCGTAGGATCTCATCCATAGTAATATACATCAAGGTCGAGTTATCAGCCCATTCAAAATAAGATGTCAACCCAACTAGAGGTTTTTCAACAGGAACACCAGTCTCGGCATCAATGATGTAGACAGTATATATCTCATTTCCCTTGGTATCCTCTGCATATGCTACCAACTTATTATCTGGATTAACCTGCAGGAGACATACCAATACAAATTGCATGTTACAAAATTCAAACAATGATACGACAAAAGTTTTGCCAAAGCTGAACTCTAGAAGTGACAGGAACGGGGGTCATACTTCAAAACCACCAACTCTGTAATATGTATGTCCCTGAGCCTTGACATTCTCATCCAGTATTACATGTTCAGGTGGAGCATCAGAGTCGGTTGGCATAACGTCATGCACAGAAGGTGGGGCTCCCTCATCAGGTACACGACGTCTACAATGTTGAATATAGTCCTTTCCCTCCAGATTCTTTTCATAATAATAGTAAGCTGATCTTGAAGCTACTTCGCCCCTGAAGGTATTTACAAAGTGTAACAGGATAGATTACAAAATAACCAGAAAAGGTCCCAAAAAAATATATTCAAAGGAGCTCTTCACTATGCGACTGAACTAAAAGCTTAAACCATGATAAATTCGAGGAAAGCAAAATCAAGCAACTACCAAACATAGATAAAATAAGAAAAGACATAGTCAAACAATATTATTAAGATTTGCTTTTACTTGTAGGGATTAAAGCTCATCAAACCTATTCCTTCATTAACTTTCCATGTTCATAGCCCGAGGCCAAATTTGCTGGTCCAAGTCCAACTCAAAGTATTCAGCCATTCGGATCAGCTCGCGGATGGAAGTAGTCAGCCGGTAAAATATGTTGTTTTGTGGCTTTAACAGTTCCACACCTTGTAACACTTAATCGTTTGAAGTTTAAGTGACGAATTAAAGAGGTCAGAAGACACCTAAATTCTTTTTGATAATAAACATGCGCAGCTCAAAAACCTTACTAAAACCCTTGAAACAAAGAATTAAACCATTGCCTAGTATACTTTCTGATTCTAGAATGAAACTTCTTGCATCGAAATCTCTCCTTTAAACGCGATACAACTTTATCTGTCCCAAACCTTTACTACTCTTTATCTCTTGGTCTATCCGAATCAATTACCGCATAAAGATATCGTTTTTCACCATCTTCTACCACCACCATCAAGTCTTCCATATTAACGTATCATACTCACTGAGTCACAACTCCCGTTCTGTTCTCACCGCAGGTTTAACTTCCGCGTTATATTTAACTTCCGAGATGTACGCAGCCTTACCCCCGTTGCTGACAACAGAGAGAGACAGTTTCCTAACTTCTCCAAATCATCACTTGCGACCAATTTCAACTTCAAATCAAAACCTCAACATCTCAACACAATTCCATACCAGACATGACTTCATCCGTATACGAATTCTCGGCGGCGAGATGAGCCAACAGTTCCGGATCCTTCCTCGAATCATCACGGATCCAGTAATACTCGTCCACCCTCACGTCCCCGAACATCTCCATCTCGTGCCTCAGCTTCTTCGCTCTCGGCGGTGCCTCCGTCGCAGTCGCCGCCATCGAGGATCGGATCGCGGTTGTCCGGGCGGGCCCCGCGAAGGGAGAGCGAAGGGATGTTGAAGCGAGGAGGGAAGGGAAAGAAAAGGGGAGGTGGTGGGGTTTATATAGGAGAGTGAGAGTGGGCAAGGGGTGTAGGTCTTCCCATTTGGGGGAAGTGAAACTGTGAAATAGATAGGATTGGGCTGTCGGCGGAGAGGAGGAAAATAAATGGGTCATTGGGTCCGATGTAAGTTAACGTCAGCGTGTAATCTGATATCATATTGAAATCCACTTTATGAAATGATTCAAGTGAAATATATTTTTTTTGTCTTAAAATTCTTATAATATTTTTATTTTGATTTTGTATTTGTATCGATATAAAGTTTGATATCCATACAACGACGATCAAACGTAATTTTTTTAAAAATTTATCGTGAAACATCAATGGTTGTGTAAATTATGTAATTCAACGTAATATATGTTACGGGACGATCATATGTGATTTGATATAAAAAATAAAACTTATATTCATATATATAAAATAATACAAAATACATATATATTGTAATAATTATGAGACAGGAGAATAAGAATTTACAATAAGACGTAAAGTACCTGTGTTTGGTTTTCTTTATATTAAAACCAACAACACTTGGGACTGATACAGATTACTAGTTCTATTTTGGTTATGCTTTAGAGTTCAGGTGGTTGCCGATTTGGATTTTTTATCTTGGTTGGTCCAACATTAATGCAGGAGCAAAATTGGATACTTTTCTTTCGTCAAAGCCTCAAAGGCTAGTAGCTATTACAGTTACAACCGTTGTAGCTTAATGTGAAGTATCCTAGGTTTGACAATGTTTCTTGCATCACATCCATATGATCCACATGATGTCACTAACGAAAGACCAGAAGTAGAATACACACATTTGGTCTGGTGATCTCCGGAATGGAAACACTGATGGCCAACAATGGTGGCAACGTTGGGGGTTTTGAACAATGAGAGTCGAATCGCAACCAATTAGTTTAGGAGAAACTTGTTCATCATCACACATCAACCATACAATGGTTTAAAATTGATTACTACACGGTGCATTCAGTAGCTCTTTCTGTTTTTTTTCCATCTAATACATCGTTCTCTTCGACTTTGCATCACGTAACTTGGACACCCTTCTTGACGACAATGTTAATACAACACACTTTTCATCGATTCCTACTCATACCCTGCATAGCTGAATCCGACCCTGATTTAGTTTCTGATTCACAATGGAAAACACTCTTATTATAGCTCAGCTTACATGCGACTAACGTCCTCGCGCCCATCAAATCCCAGATACTCAAAATACAAGGAATTAAGGAAAACCTATACTACAAGTAAAAGGAAATAGTCGATACTACAAGTAGAAGGCAAAAACAAGATCACAATTACCCAACACAGAACTGCCCGTAATTGACAGCATACTGGACAGAGAAGAGCGAATTGAACCAATACTACACTGAAAAGGCAAAACAAGATCACAATCAACTAGCACAAACTAGCACAAAACTGCCAGGATTCACAGCAGCATACTGGACAGTGAAGAGGGAAACGATCCCAGCATAGCTACAAGGGTTGTCCACCACGATATAAGAACACGAATGAAACAATATCTTCACTTAAATCATAGCCCTACGTCAATTGGCGCTCAATGCAACCATCAATAAATACTTGGTTTATACACAAACAACAATGTTCAGAGGAAATATGGAACTCCTGTTCTCGGCCCTCGCATCTGGTTGTTTTCCTCCGTCTCAGTGAAGAACTTCACTTCCCTCTCCTGTAAAGACATACACAGCGAGATACAGTTAGATTTACTCCATCTGGACCAACCATGATTACTAGAAATGCCCAATGATACGCAGAGTCCTGTACGGAAAAGCTGGTTAAGGTGAACTAAATGGATTTTCATCGGAAACCATGGACTGTTTGAACCTTCAATGCACGGAGGAGCAACAAGATCAGGGCTGGAAACCATGAAGCGAAGTACACCTATCAAACTTACCATGTTGTCATTGAAACTCAAAATGGAGGCCACATTCCCACAACGGTAACAGTAATTCGGTGCAGACCACACCTGTCAACCATGTCAAAAACCAGAATAGGCCATTATTTGTGTATCATAAGCGAAACGATAACCTAATTAAGGCACAGGGATTACCGTTACAAGGCCCTTGTCTTGAAACATGTACTTAAGACCCTCTTGCACAAGTTGATGGGCTCGACAAACCAAATCAAGATTGTTTATATGGTTGAACTACATAATAAAACAACATCAGAAACAATAATACAAGCTGAATCACAAGTTTCCATTATGCAAAGCAGTAGACATTACCTCAGATGTGACCCTGGATCCAAACAGCCAGCCTGCACCTCGTGGGCTGACCGCCCATGTTTCAATGTCTTCAGGATCACTCCACATGAGATCACAGAACGGCCCTTCATGAGGAATTTCACAGTTCCTCTCGATCACCCTAATCTGATGATAGATAGAATATTAATACCGTGGTACACAGGCTATCACCAAGTGATGAAATACGAGAGCAGCTTAATGTAGGAATTGCTTCCTGAGACAGAACTCAAACAGATTAGGGTCATCACTTCCATAAATTAGCCTAAAACAGTTCTGAAAAAAGCCCTTATAGATTACAAGCCATGGGCAGTTCATAAACTCAAGCAAGAGAAGATTCTGTCTATATGTAGTAGCTTGGAGTCGCTGGTAGATGGTGTTGCAAGCAAAGTTTTCATAAAGAAGATATTGCTTACACTTACAACCTCAGATGGAATACTATAGGAAAGACATCAGCAACATCTTTGTGCATGAATTCAAGACCCACAATATGAAGTGTAAAGCATACCTGATCAACAGTTCTAACATCAGGAGAGAGGCCACCATGCACGCAAAGCACCTGCAAAATTCAAAACCCTCAGGGCTGGGATCCATACAAAGACACCGCATATAGACTATAGAGGGAACAGTAGACGATGAAGCATGAGGGCATAAAATTAGATCACATGGTTTCACAAGGAGACCTACTGTTCCATTGATAATGGCGGATAAAGTCAAGTAGTCAAAAACATCAGTACAGTATCTCCACGCATTGGCATTCCCATACTTCCTCTGGCACTCATCATAAAACCCATAAACCTGCAAGTAGTTGAATGTGAGTATTGAGCAACCGATATCTCAAACAAGAGGCAACTCCCCACAGCATTATCACCATGTTCTTGCATCCTCTCTCCTTGTCCATTGTTTCAAACTTGTAAGATATCATCAGAAAATGTCTTCTCTTCTCTTCTATGAGTACGTACATATATTTATAAAAAAAGACATACTTGCATCTATTATTATGGAGATACGAAAATAATAATGTACCCACTTTGTTTGTCATGAAAGAATAATAAATGACCTAGAAAAAAATACACTAACATCGTCAATCCCTACTTCACACAGAAAGCAATAATACAATATGAAGTCGGAGCTAAATGATATATGTGCCCCACAACCTTCCACTATAAAGTTCGACAAAGGGTAAAAGCTGGATATATATTACTAGCATCCATACTCTAAACACATACTCTGCCTACTACAACACATCTCTAGTATAAAGGTATAGGCATAAAATAAAATAGGACATCTTTATATTTTCTGTCAGATGTCAACTGTTCCCATGGTGAAGAGACCACCCTACAATGACAAGAAAAACATAAAGGGATTCGTCCTCAAAAACAAAGTGATGCTTTCTGTTTTCACTCTTTACAACCCCAGAGGATAATACTAATCTTGCGGCCCATGGATAAACATTAATCAGAATGTAAATGCTTTTTGATGAGCATGTGTTGTTCTACCATAGAACTTTCCACATAGAAGCATCTCCTCCTCCCACAAAACATCTCCTCTTCCCACAAAGCATCTCATCCTAGTGATAAAAAGCAAGGAAAGAGAAGTCCCTAAACATAATCTCTTCAAAAACGGCAGAACAAACATTTCATTCCCCGAAATACCATCCACCTTGATGATCCTTCCATATCCTTTTAATCTCAGTGTAAACCGTTTTTACATCCCCGATATACAGGTTTCAATATATATTCTTCAGGCATGCCTGTTTGTGTGGTTCAACCTCATTGCAACACCATTCTAAATTCACTGTTTAAGGCAGCACAAGCAGTTAATCAATCTACCAGTAGAACAATCAAAAGCCTAATATTCCGTGCCATAGTAAAAAAATGAGTCCAACATTAGAAGATTCATCATATCATACTAGAGTAATATCTAATTTCTCTAACAAGGACAAATCCTCAACAGAATTCGATAAGAATGTGATATTTACATAAACCTTGTACCATTTTTGATAAATATACAGCAACCAGCCTTGCCTATTACTTTGTACAAGGAAAAAGCCCAAGATTAGCATCTTGACAATAAGGTCTCACAAGCAATAACATATGCAAATATGTATTAAGGTGGCTCTCTCCATGAATAATATATTTCACTTTCCTTCGCTCTCTTCTTACAGTGCACCATAATAAAGTCCATTACCATAAATTGGCAACCATGTGATATATCCTATCTCACTTGAGGTAAACATTTTCAAATGCTTGCAAGGGGCGGGAAAGGAAAAAAAAAGAAGAAGAAGAAGAAGAAAGAAACAAGGCTTCACATGATTGATTAATTTCATTATCAACTGGTTACTGAAATAGGAACAGACTAACATGCTTAGTGCTTCAAATAAGGCAACAATGCAAACACTCAAAATAGCATGAACCACATCATGGTACACAATCAGGCAGTACATAGATGTGCTGCATTCATCTGACATGACAATTAGGGTCCAAAATATTGATGCAACATATTGGGATTTTAGATTTGAATTTAGAGGTAGGAATGGAAGAGATTACTTAGTAGACTTCAGTAAATTATGCAGGGGACCAGTTGATGGCATGCAGTTCCACAGGCTAACTAGACATGAAATCCATCATGCTCACGCTGAAAATAACATGTCCCATTCAACAGAACAATGACCCATTACAGAAAGTACTATGAACAGAGGATTTTAGTGACCAGCAACGTAAAAGGCAGCAAGAAAAGCAATGCAATTGAAAAATAAGTAATACCTGAGTCAGTTGCCTACTTTCATGATTTCCTCGCAAAAGTGTGATGTTAGCAGGATACCTACAAATCATGACAAAAAACAAATGAGTCTCAACACTTCCAAGAGATCAGGCTTGTTCTTCAACAAAATTATGATTTAAAAGAGAACTATCAACTTGAAGAACTAGACAAATGGGAGCTGTAAAAAAGAGGCTGTAATTTCTACATGCTCAGTCATGTCACACATTATACATCATACATATTTGGAAAATCAGATTGTGCCTACTACAATTATGAAACAAAACCGCCTCCCAAAAGCTCCACCTCTACCAATAAAGCTCTCCCAAAGAAGTCTTTCAAATCTATTTAGTTGTTCCAGAACAAGAGATCCCTTTATTGAGCCAACATTTTATGATTTTATAAAGAAAAAATTGCAGCAATCAGTTTTCTAAGAAATGGTCTATGCGATTTCCTAGGCACCCGCCTAAGAAGTTACTCTGCCTTCATAAGCAAGCATCAGATGAGGATAGGAAAATGCCTATCCTCTGCATGGACAAGTTAGTGCAATCTCACAACACTGATTGATTCCCTGCTTTAAATCTCTTAATCCACAAGCCAGAATTTCATACATCCACAAGATTGCTCAGTGTAAGTGACACCTATTTTTTGATGCATTAAAAGTCATCCATAAGAGAAATAGATGAAGTGCCAACTTAAAGCAATCAGTGAAAATATTACCTAGCTTTAAGAAGCAAGAGAATAGTAAAGACTTCAAGACTGTTGTACCCACGATCGACGAAATCACCCTGTAAGACAGCGAGAAGCTTTAACAAATGCATGGAAGCATGATATACAACCCTAACCAGTTTTTGGCGAAGTATATTAATCGAAGAGTACCATAAAAATATAATTGGTCTCTGGAACATGGCCTCCTGTCCGAAAAAGCTTCATTAAATCATGAAATTGGCCATGAATATCTCCACAAACAGTGACCGGACTATTAACAGGCTGCACATTTGATTCCTCGATAAGTATCTCCTTGACCTGAGGAATTTGTTACACATGCAACAATCACTCACTGCCCGAACTGCAAAAAAATAGAACTCCGGGAAAAAGGACAAGTGTCTGGTCATAACATTCAAAAACAAAGATGCTAATTCAATATATGAAGACCTGAAGGTCAGATTGGAAGTTGCATCCTAGAATCTCTAGTAGAGGAGCCGTGATCCATGATTATACCTCTATAAGAACACATAATCCAACAACTATGTCACCAAATTACAACAACCAAAAGTAGAGATTTGATGAGCCGATGTAAGCTCAGTTTGCCTATGAATTATGTCACCAAATTTAAAAGCAGTGCACAGTCTTGCATTCTACATAACCTGATATAGTTTCTAATGACCAAGGGAATGTTTCCAACGAAGATGAGAATGGCTTGTCAAGGTCCAAGAATACTTAGGAAACGTAATCATACTCGGCAAAATACAAAAGAACACACAACACATAAAAATCAGGTACTTACAGCAAATGCGTAAGACGTATTTTTAAGATGGGTGTGTTGGGGTTGATTCAGTGGCAGCTACCGGCTGATTCCTTTTTTTATACTATAAGTTAAAAAATCTGGCTGATTCAAACACAAACTAAATACTACCAATTTACAACACCAATCGGTTCTTTTGCACTAAAGGACAATCTTTCACAACTAATGCACAAAAAACAAAAGGGTTTCTTCTCAAAGGTAAACAACCACCCATTACACCGGCAACTTCAAATCCCTCTAAAACACACAAAAACCTCAATTCCCGCTTCGAATCAATGCCGAATAAGAAGATAAAAGACAAAGAAGGAAGAATACGACAAGTATTGGAAAAAAGGGTATACGTATTCGCAGAGAAGCTGGAGCTCGTCTTCAGCTAGATGCTGACCCTCTTTCACTTTCGAAATCCACTTATCCAAATCCATCACCACCCCAATACGTCCCTCTTCTCTTCTCTTCCCACAAATCCACTACCAATTCTCCCTCTCCCCAAAACCCTAATCGATGAATTCTCCCCTTCGATTCGATTCGCCCTCGATCGAATTCGACCCCGTTCGATTCAGAGGCGAATGGTGAAGCGGAGAAGATGATGGAGAAGAACAGCAAAGAGGAATTCGAAGAGTGATGAAATCTTGTGGTGTTTGAAAGAAAGGGAGTAGTCGCATAAGAGCGTCGAGGGTTTACTGTGTTTTCCCCTTTTTGTGTTTAATGAATTTGTTTGATGGTGTGTTTCTAGTTAGGCCGTCGAGATTCTAGATCCAGGTTTGGGAATCTGTTTTCGTTTTTGGTTTGGAAGGATTTATATCATAATATATATTTATCTAATTATAATTTGATAAACGATATTTATGAATAAAATAGAAAAAATTAAGATTAAATTATTTATTTTATAATATCAATCATTTTTTATTGGGTTTTAATATGTGACATTGGATCCTAAATAAAAACACACGTAGATCCGTTTTTTCCATCATTTTTTCCTTGTGACAATTTACTAACGGTATTGGACACATATAATATGAAAAAATGAAAAAATATATGTATATATGATTGAAGGGGCTAAAATATCTCTAGTTAATATAGTGGAAGACACTCATAAAAATATTATAAACAACATCCATTTTCAAGAATCATGACGTTACATGTGATCATTTACTCATATGATATATAATTATCAAAATTGGAATCATTATTATACTCTAATCCTTGAAATCAAAAATTGTAAAATTGAAACGGTTTAAAATAATGTATAAATATGCAATAGCATTCTAGAACATACATGTCACGAATGACCCGCAAATTGCACAAGCACAACGTACACGAGAGAATGACGATATCCATTAACAAACTTGACAGCGATCAACGTCGTTTGTAACATTTTCATGAGTGACTTTAGCCAAGATGGCTAATGACACTTTAACATCTTTTTCTCTCATATATATATATATATGAGGCGTCGTTGGTGGTGCAAAACACAGCTTAGTGATTGCTTTAAACTGTATGTTGAAAAATTTGTACTGTAGTTGAAAAGTTTGTGCTATAACTTGTTGAATGTATACAAGTAAGAATTTAGTTATAAAATGCATTAAAAACTTGATTGTACACATTCATCAACTTACAGTAAAGATTTTTCAACTTACAATATAATATCGTCAACCTGCAATATTTGCAGCAGTCACTACCACTGTTTTTTACAACAGGGATGATTTCCCATATATATATATATATATGGGCGCATCATTGGTGGTACAAAAGGCATTGTACTAGTTTTCAAACTATAGGTTGAAAAATTTGTATTATAAATTGAAAAATTTATACTATAACTTACTAAATGTATACAGGTCAGATTTTAGTTGTAAAATGCATTAAAAATTTGATTGTACATATTTATCAACTTACAATATAGATTTTGCAACTTAAAATATAAAATTGTTAACCTACAGTATTTAAAGCAGTCATTATGCTACCTTTTGCAGCCCGGATGATTTTTCCTATATATATTTGCGCTTCGTTGGTGCTGCAAAAAGCAAAGTACTGACTGGTGTAAATTATAGGTTGAGAAATTTATATGTAAGTTAAATGTATATACTATAACTTGTTGAATATATATATATAAGTCAGATTTTAGTTATAAAATACACTAGAAACTTGATTGTACACATTCATTAATTTATAGTATAGATTTTTCAACTTACAGTATAAAATTACAAACCTACAGTATTTGCAGCAGTCACTGTGCTATCTTTTGTAGCACGGATGATTCTCCATATATATATATATATATATATATATCTGTGCGTGTGTGTTATTAAATGTATCTTCTCATCATGTTTTAATATTAACCGTTGATTTTAATTAGATATATCTAAATTTAGGTGTATCATAATATACATTCGTCATGTTACATTTAGAATTTCTTTTTAAGGAGATATATGAGGTAATTTTTTTTTATTTGTCTCTTTTATAAGTCTATATATTTTATAATATAGGAAAATTTTCTTATTGCTTTAATCGAATTTGGTGTGGGAGGAAAAAATGAAGGTGATAGAATTGTAATTCGTAAATAATGTATGAAGTAATTATGATATTCATTCCGTCCAAAAATAAATGAAATATTTCGACCATGCATAGTTGTCCATTTAAAGTTTGACTCGCGTCATGAGATGATCGAATATAATATTTCATAAAACTTATCATAAAACATTAATAATAATATAACTTATGTACTTCAATAATCAGTCAGTGACATAATTTTTAAACGCGTGGTTAAGGCAAACAAAGGATTTCCTTAAAAAACGTGATGAATACTAGCGGTGAGGAAAAAAACCTGAAAACCGAATTACCGAAGCAAACTAAAAATCGAATTCGGTTCGTTTAATTTCGTTTTCAGTAATTTGGTTTTTGATTTTCGATTTTTTCTTGAACTCCTGTTTTGGTTTAGGTTTTGGATTTCTAGAAAAATTCGATAATTCGGTTAATCAAATTAACCAAAAATATATGATTTTTATTTTGTATGCCTAACTTTATATCTTCTATTATAGTGATATTGTAAAAAAAATATTTATTAAGTATATAAAAAATCGTTATACCCTATTTAATGAATTTATGAATTAATTTTTATTTTTTATTTAATATCCTTATGCTATTTTACAAGAGAAAAAGTTAAAAATTTTAAACCTTTTAAAAATTCGATAAATAACTGAAATCGAATCGAAACCAAATTGAATTTTGGTTAACTAAAAACGAATTATCGAGTTCAATTCGGTTCGATTTTGATTTTTCAATTTTTAAAAAACCGAATTTGATTCGGTTAATTGAAACTGAAAAGAAATTTGGATTTTATCAAATTCTCACCCTTAATGAATAGTAAGAAGAGTTTTTGTCAAAAAAGTTACTATATTCTTCGGTAATTTCAAAAAACACACCCGATACTTCTAAATTCCATTCAGCCCACCCAATATGTTGCATATATTCCATTTTGACTAATTCTGTCAATTTTCTATTAAAATAAACGAAATATACTAAAAAGATATCTAAAACACATTTGTAGTTAAAAATAATTACAAGATAGAGATCTTAGTTTGTAGAAAAATATTATGATTACCAAAATTTAATTTGCTAGCCATATTATTTTTTAAATACAATATAAATTTAAAAAAATGAAAAACAAAAAATCATTATGTGTTTATAGCTAAAGGCATTTATTAGTTGGTTCTTTTTGCTACCCGAGTTTCGTAACCATCTCAAACTTTTACAATAGTGTGGAGGGGTAGTATGGGTATTTTCAACCAATTGGGATCTTTTGGGAATTAAAATTAGTTGGTGGTGTCTGATTGGAATTAAATCTTTCAGGTGGTATTTCACGGTAATTCTCCCTTACAAATATACGAGCGTTTTATATATTCTATGATGGAAGTTCTTTGTTACTACCTGCTTGGGAAAAAAAAATCCAAGTATAATCATCTAGGATTTTTTCTTTTGTTTTATTGATGGATGAAATAAAGATGTTAATTAAAGATTTTTATTTTACATATGGATGAAACGGAAGCTTAAAAAAATGTGGTTTTTAATTTTCATGTTCAGTTCATCTAAGTATATTATTCACGATTGTACATAAATTGCATCATTTATATAAGTTTTTTTAATTTTTTATTTCTGTTACTAGGTTAGTGTTTTTGTGAGTAGATTTGGTTTTCACAGTTTTCAGTAAAATTACCAAATAATTGATCCAGTCATTTTCTTATGGATTTATAAATAATATGTTGGAACATTAGTGACAATATGAACACATCAATCAATAGTGTGAACAAAGTTATCGATAATGATCTCAAATGACTTCTCATAGATATCAGATCGGATGCATGAGGATAATCTTTAGAACAGGACGTAACCGCATCATAGAAACCACGAGCATCACGATCGTCATAAAACACCATAATTACCAAGGGAAGATAACAATGAACAAATAAGCATTAGAGCAAGTCCAATCATAGAGCTAAAATTAGTGTAATCATTTGCTATAATTTGAATCAAATACTGTTTTTAATGTAAGTTATAAAACTCTTGCTTTGATGTTTGGTCCTATTTTGAAAAAAAAAAAAATGGTTCTATTTTAAAATCAAATGCTTCCAAAATTATAGAACTCTTGCTCCTTGGTTTTATTTTAGAACTACATCATTCCAAGTGATTCTTAAATGAAAAGAGACGTGACAAGGATGACTATACTTAAATTTAAGTATAAATTTGACTCAATTTTATTTTGACATTGAATTTGGGTCATGGTTGAGCTTTATTTTTTCATTTTGGTGTCAAATTATAGAAATAGAAATACATTTGGTTCATAGTTTATCTTGCTCTTAGATGTACATAATCTCATAATTTTGACATCGTTATTTAATGTGCTATTCAGTCATTATTCGGTGTAAGAATCCTGATCCGAATCATCTTCAGAAATGCAATAATAGGATCACGAGAAGTACCAAACCTGATCATCTCTTGGTTAAGAGGTTGAATGTGTTTTTCTTAAGATTGTGGTTGTGAGTGTGAGTATGTTCTCTTCCACCAACTCATGCCCCCTTTTACAGGCCAAGGAGAAGGAAGTGAAGTGTCTCACATTAAACCATATTTATCACGATGAAAGATGAATAGTTGTAACTCAGCATCATCATGATGCGTCATAATGATACATTATGATGATTGTAACCAAGCAAGTAATATTGACTTAGAATATGAAAAGTTACATGAATAAATCTTATAACTCATAGGCATTCGTTAACTTTATCATGACTCTAAACTTAAAGACAAACATGAAGGAGATTGATTTGTATTTCAAATTATTAAACTTTAAGCCTTAAACTCACACACATTTGAAAGTAAATTAGTTTAAGGTTTCAAAATTTTAGGCCAAATTTTGGAACACATCAAATATGTTTATAACACTAAAATATCTTAGACAGTTTGAATTAAGAATTGAAATTAAGTATTGAAATTTTTTTTCAAACAACACAAACAAGTAAGCTACGTACCGGAATGTAGAAGGAGATCGATACCAATGTTAAAACTTAGACAGTTGATGGTCACCTAAAAATCCCCTAAATGGTAAATTCTAAGGGATTGGGTCCAATGAGGGATCAATCCCAAAAAAGAAACAAACAAGGAAAGCCCACTCAAAATCGAGGGAAACACCCTATAAATAGGTAATCCCATTTTCCAAAAAGGATACCTCGTTATTCATTACACTCCTCATTCAATTCCTTTTCTCTTCTACTTCTGAGATTGACTTGAGCGTTAGAGTGGACATTCAAAATTGAAACCTTGGTCTCTTGTCGAACGCGGATTATTCGGTTCTAGTGTATAGACAGTCGGTCTAACAAAAACAATATCCGGTTGGTCTACCCAGGCCCACTGGTCGTTGTCCAATCTATCACGGATTAACTCTGATAAATAACAGTCAATCTATGTGATCTTGATAGGAGTTAAATGATGATTTCAGTTCAATCACTATTGACGTCCGATAACAGTGATACTAATTCCAATTTGTAAACTTGAAGCAATTGATTTACTTGAATGTATATCAATTTTAATCTTGTTTCTGTGAGTGATGATTGTCGAGTATGTAAATCAAAGATGCAGAACGTAAATGGACACAAGATTTATAATGATATCCCTATAGTTAACAACTCGTTAACTATGAGACTAATCTAGTCCCCGTAGGGTGTTTGAAACTCTTGTACTATTCTTCCTTTAGTACATACAGTTTTCACTCGTTTGTTTCCTAACTCTAGGACGATAAACCTTACAGTTGAACCTACCTCTAGGTTACAACTCAAACCCTGATCTAACTCTAGACCTCCTACAACTCAACTCACAACTAGCTACTCATTCCAACTCTGGGATCGCTTTCACTTATAATTCAACAAGCAATAAATTGAATGCAAGTCTTGATCTAAATCTATGACAATCACAACAATCACAATTAGTTTAGGAGCACGTAAAGGTTAGAATTCGCCTGATATAGTCTTTCGAAAATAGAATTCAAAACCTTTTCAAATCTCAAGATGAAAACACTTGAAAGGTTCAATCTCCAAATTCTCTTGATTATAAATCGGTTTGTATGTCCTTTGTTTCAGAATTATTTCTTTAATTCACCCTGAAAAGCTTAGATTTCGAATGCAGCAGAGCTTTTAGTATATAGTCGTTCAATGTTTAGAAGGTTGTGTATATTTTTTTCTAAAAATCGTTTAGGAAGATATATTAAGTGGGCAATTATTTGATTGCATGATTTTCACAAAATTGGATGCAAATAAGCGGTCACTTTCCAAATCATTTAAAACCATAATTGATGAGTCAAAAACTATCAAGAAAATATTTCAAAATCATGACTTATTTGGAAAACATCAAAACATATCTTCAGAATTATGACCCATACGAGACTTGGTCAAAACAGCTTCTTGTCCCAAACAATTACACAAAACATATATCCCAAACAATTCACTTGGATCTTGATTGCTCAATCTCCACTATTCAGAGATACTAAATCATCCTTGTAAAATGTCCAGTGTGTGAGTGCATTTATTCATCAACCTACAACACTTATACAAAACACATCAAGGCATTTTGTGGAAAATGAAGTTTGTTATCATCAAAATTAAGGATAAGTACGTATACACATGAATGTTCAACACCACTATCAATACAAAGATACTAAGTTTTAAACAAGATGCACAAAAATTGAACATATACATATATCTGAGTGCCATCTAAAAGAATACAAAACAATAACAACTTACTTACATAATAACGCCAACTTCAGGGTGAAGGAAGGATAAAATATATACAGTTTTACTCTGTTCTGTATTCATAATAGAGAGGTTATTGAAAAATTTTCATCCTCATAAGATATCGAACCCTTGACTTCATGGTTACGATGAGGAGTTATCCGTACGATCAAACTATTTTATTGTAATTTGAGACGAAATGTTATTATGATTTTTAGGGGTTAAAACATTAGTATGTTCTTTTTGTTCACATAAATTAGGACCATAACATTATTAGTCACTACTATGTATATCGAAGAGCTAAATCTTCCGTTGGATAATAAGAACAGGAAAAGGTAAACGGTAGCAAATGTTTTTGTTTTAAGAGCTAAAACTTCGCTCAAACACAAATGTACGTGTTGTTCACAACTAATAAAGATGATGAGTACCAAGTATTGTCCCTCAGAAAACTTGTCTCCTTAACTTGTATACGAAATGCGTTTTTTTTTATCTGTTGATTGACATTGAGGAATCCCCTACACAGGATGGAGGTAGAGTTTTTCTGCTAACTGATTAGGAAAGAATACATCAGTGAAGAAGACACTAAGTAGTTTGAGATTGCTTCAAAATTGAAACAATTGGTAGGAGAACATAGTTCAGAATCGATGATACCAATCATGGAAGTCTATGAAGGAGAGGTGCTAAGACAAAGTTAAGGCGAAGTACGATGGTGAGAGGATATACAGAGAGTCTACTAGTTTTCATCTGGATGCTCGAGTTTGCGAAGTTCGTTTGGAGTTACAAGCAACTTGTATTTGTCGACAATCCACAACACATCCCACATCACTTCACTAAGGGGTTCGAGCCCAGCGGGGCACAATTTTGGGCGTCAGATATCAAACATTAACGCTATATTTGGAGGGACGAGTATGGGGCTGCACTTACTGTGAGATGGAGGACGTTATGATGCAGTTGGATCATATAGAAGTAAGAGATGATCTCGTCTAGACATTAAACATCAGACATCAGACATCAGACATCATTGATTTGGTTTTTTTATATTAAAATGTTATCAAATTAAGTATATTGTATACATTTTGAAACGATCGAAATAGGACAAAATAATATGTGACATAGAGAGTAGTATATATGATATGCTTTTCGTTTCAAAATAAATGAACATTTTTTATTGTGCATATTTTTCGATTTAATTGAATCGAGTCGTGGGATTATTAACCATTATTTATCGAAAAAATTATCCTAAAACACTAATAATTGTTTAAATTATGTAAATAATCATCGAGTCTGGGATATGATTTTGTTGCTTGTGGTTAAGACAAGAAAATAAGTTTCATAAGACATGTTTGGTATCATTGTCATTTCATGTTTTCTATTTTCATTTCGTTGACTGATAAAATTAAAATGTTTTACTTTTTTTTTTTGTTTTTCAAATGGATAAAACAGAAATAGAAAATAGAATATCAAGAATTTTTTTAATCAAATTTCTATTTCTTGTTTAATGCAAGTACAACATTCTAGATCCCTTTTACAAATTGATAGTTTATTTTATAAACTATTTTTTGTTTACGTTATTGATTTTATGTTTCTGTTATTGATTTTGTTTTTAATAATTTTGAGCAATATTATCAAACAACCTCCTAAAAACCATGTTGAGCATAAAAATAGACAAACGTTTCATTATCTCTCAGAGGGATGAAGAATGTACTTCATTGATTATATCTCGTAGAAATCTAAATTTTTTCTTAATACCCACTAGAAAAAAATCCAAGTAGCCATCAGGGAATTTTCTCTTTTTGTTTTATTTTTTTCTCAGCAAAGTCGAAGAAGAACTCACTTTCTCAAAAAACGATTTTAATTTTAGTGAAGAAATCGTTTCCCCAGGAAGCGAGTTCTTAACAACTAAAATCGTTTTCTGGCGAAGTGATTTCTGATGACGTGGCGTCGCTGTTTCAGAAGATAATTTTAGTTATTAAGAACTCGCTTTCCCAGAAAACGATTTCTTTAATAAAATTAAAATCGCTTTCTTGGGAAGCGAACGTTTTCGACGTTGTTGAGAAAAAAATGAACGTTAAAAAGCAATGCCGCATTTGGAGGTGGAGGATGGCTTTTGCTCCATGATGGAGAAACTTCGGGTTTTGTATTCACAATTTACGGTTGGTCATTTTTCTTCGGAAATTAGCAAAAGGTTAATTCAAGAGCAATTTTTTGTTGGTAAATTTGTTTTTCATTGTAAAATATAGATGTTCTGGAATTAGATTTTTTTTTCTCTGGATTTAATCATTCCCTTTAGTATTTCTTGGTAACAAAGTTGGTTTCTTTGATACCAAATTTGGTTGGTCCTGCATTAATTACACTATTATATATTTATGGTTATATTTAATCTAATTAACTTACAACGACTCTTCATTTTTCTTTTCATTTGTTCATCTATTTGATTTATAATGACTCTTTATTTTTTCTTACATATGTTCCATTGATGTACATGTATAAAAACAACAAAAACTTATCATTTATCCCATTTGTCATTTTAATATGTATTACACGAATTAAGATAATTTTACGATGGAACTACTTTACTTTAAGAGTCAATAATATTCAAACATTTGGTTTTTTTGTTGTATCAATAACAAAAAATCAATTTTATAAATATATATAAATCAAGGTTTGTACTTCTTGATACAAAAATACTTGAATCATTTCAAGTTGGAGATTGAATCAGTAGTCTAACAACCATTATGATTTATGCCGGAGGTTGCTTGGGCAATACACAAGTTCCTCATAAAAAAAATGTTAGCATCCCTAGGTACTGAATATTTCTCATCAAAGGTCACATGTACAGTTTTTTCTAGAACATCAAATCTTATATTTAACACTCTATATGCCTTAGTTTCAGTAGAGTATCCTAAGAATATTCCTTCATCAGCTTTTTTTCATTGTTATGAATGAAACACTTGCATGGGAACACATGAAGATATCCTATATTCGGTATTCAACCTTTTCATAATTCATAGGGGATCTTTTTGTGCACTTTATATATAAGACATCTATTTTGCACATAGCATGCAATGTTTACGACCTCGGTTCAGTACTATAAGACCAGATTTGCATCTAACAGCATAGTTCTTGCAGTCTCGATTACGATTCTATTTTTTCTTTCTACTACTCCATTTTGCTATGGTGTTCTAGGGGTTGAGAAGTTGTGTGCTATGCCATGATCATCACAGTATTGATCCATGTCAAATTTATCAAATTCTGTTTTATGATCCCTCCTGTTGGCCATAACTTTTGGTTCCTTTTTTCATTTTGCACTTGTCTGAAATACTTGATAAGAATTCCATAACTATCCTTTTTATTGTGTAAAAAGAACACCAAAGTGTACCTTATAAAATTGTCAATGACAACAAGTGTATAATTTTTCTTTCCAATGCTCTCAGTTGACATAGGCCCAAATAAGGACTTAGTTTGCTTATATATTGGTTTGAGACATGCCTTAGTTTTCTTATCATGCTGACATGATTTACACAACCCATCCTTGAAAAACTTGATCTCAGGCAATCCTTTGACCAATTTCCTAAAGCATAAATCATTCATGGTTTCAAATTTGAGGTGTGCCAATCTCCTGTGCCATAGCCAATTCATATCATAAGGATCATTTTTTTAAAAACAAGTTATCTCTCGTGATGTTGAACTGGTAAAGTCAATTATATACACATCTCCTTTTCTTTTTCCCAACCATTTGATTTCATCATTGTCTCTGTCCTTCACCTCATAATAGTTCTTGGTGAAGGATACACAGAATCCTTTGTCACACAATTGACTTGTGGACAAGAGATTATATTTAAGCCCTTTGACATAGGCTACATGCCTAAAGATTGAAGAACCGGTACCTAAAGTTTTATAACCTTTGGTCTTTCCTACTCTGCTGTCTCCAAAGATGACAGGGGGTCCATCCATCCATTTGTATTCTATCAACAAAGCTTTATTTCTAGTCATGTCTCTTGAGCATCCACTACCAAGATACCAAATTTGTTCTTGATACTCCTGTAACATAAAGCATTCTGCACAGTGGTTCCCTTTATGGGTCCTTTGGTCTTGCTTTCTTTGGAACCCAAACCCAAGTTGTCTTCTTGAGTTTATTCCAAAAATTATGAGACATATGATCAAACTCCCTACACTTTTAACATTATACTCTCACAGTGGTATAGTATGGCATCCAATAAGGGTTCCATGGTGGAATCCCTTGATAGTCTCTGTAAAAGATTGGTCTCCAATAGTCTTTTATACCGACAACAAAGTGTTGACTCTATTGTCTCTTATTTTCACTCTTTTGTAAGTGATAAACATTAGCAGAGTAAAGAGATTTACCTTGCAGTCTTTTGATAGCTGGTATGGCTTAAGCATTATTTGCTTTCTCAGTTTTAGTTAATTTTCTCTTCTTAGAGGAGTCTCCTGACTCTCCCTTTAAAGGGTTGTCACTTTCATCAGGTGAGTTGCACCCAAGTCCAGCTCTTTCTTTTCTAGTATGAGTGAGATGAATTTGTTTTAACTCTTATGTCTTACTAGTTCAGGTATCTATTTTGGACTGAAGAAATGCCTTCTCCTTTTCAAGGAGGTCTATTCTGTGCTTGAGAACTTGATTCTCTTGGACCAGAATGACATTTTTGTCTAGAAAATTAGCAAAGTTAGTAGCTGACTCTTCTAACTATGAGATTTTATCAGCATATTGACTGTGCCTTTTCTTTGCTGCTTCACACTCATCTGAAAGGTTTTGTAGAGTCTGAAGCGAAGTGTCCTACCTTGCCACAGTTGAAGCATGTTGAATTTTATTCTTCCCATTATCCTTTGACTGTTGTTACTTCCTGAAACCTCTCCTCTTCTTGTTTTCAAGAAATCTCTTGAACTTTCTTGCTAGCAGAGCCATATCCTTAGCAGAGTTTTCTTCTTTCGATACTGTAGAACTGGACTCTGTTGTTGTTCTTTCCTTTTGGGCTCTGTTGCTTTCAGAGCAAGATTCTTTTTCTTTTCTCCTTTCTTCTCTCTTCTCTGTAATATCTCCAATCGATATGTGTAAAGCACTCCAAAGAGCGTTGACAGAGTGATAGTGCTGAGATTTCTTGACTTCCCAATGGCTGTTGTCTTTGCATCCCATTCAAGTGTGAGACATCTCATGAACTTCAGGTTCTAAATCTTCTGTTAAATATGATAATCTAGACCATTCAATTCATTAATCAGTACGTTGAATCCCTTATAGAAGTCTGTGAAATTTTCGCCCTCCTTTATCTGGTTTCTTTCATATTGTTGGATCAACACATTTTCCCTATTTTCTCTTATTTTAGAGGTTTCTTCCATTCGGACCACCAGTGCATTCGAAACTTCCTGAGCAGTTTTATAATGGATCACTGTTTCGAACAGCTTTGGCTCTAAAGATTGATAAAGTATGTTCATAGCCTTGTTGTCAAAAGAGACAAGCTCCCAATACTTTTCTGTGTTATCCTTTTCCTTTTTGGGAACAGACTTCTTGTCATCTTTGGGATCTATCATCATTGGAATGAATGGATCTTACATAATGGTTCTGAAGATTCTCCTGTTTATAGCATCCATGTGCATCCTGATTCTCTTTTTTCAGTGATTGAATTTGTCTACAGTGTATAGTGGAGGACTGACATGAGTACCAAATTGACACATCTCCATAAGATTGTTAGTAACTTCTTTGCGAATGAAAATACAAACTGATACCGTCAACCAAGCGATCCTTTCTCTTCACAGCTATTAAGCCTAAAGAGATAGGCTCTGACACCAATTGTTAATCTTAGAGCACTAAAATAGGCCTAGAATGGGGATGGATTGAATAGGCCAATCAATTTGTTTTAGTCTAAGGGGTCTATCGTTTCACTCTGCTGTAAGTAGTGAAAAGACTTTATTGACACAATTGACTGATAGCTCTACTTAGAATCGATGTGATACTTGTTGTTATAATTTTATCCTAGTTTACTATGTGTGAGAAATCAATGACAATAAGAATGCTAAAAATGCAAAGGCACATAGGGTTTGTAGTGGTTCTGACAATAGAGTTCAATGAACTCTAAAGCATAAGTCGACGCTTCTCTTAAAGGTCAGTGTAATCAACTAAGAGGTATTTTACTATATTTGTGATATGTGGTTAACCCTTAACCATCTTAGAGAATACACAGATCGTGCAAACTATACACTGGACACCTTCTTAGAAGTGATTCCCTAGAGCTCTACTGATTTCTTCTCTAAATCAATTAGCCTCCAGTCAAGACACATTCTTTAAGTATTTGTGAGCCTCTGAGAACGATTTGATATAGCATTTGTTCAGCTAGCTTGATTTCTCTTGTTTCATAGCGAGGTTAGCACTTGTGTATTTTTCAAATCAGAATCAACTAGTAAAACTCTACTGCCATCCTTAATTTATAGACAAGGCTCTTTCACTAGCCGTTGTCCCTTTTGTATTTCGAAATAATCCTAGCCATTGATTTTCATCAAGAAGTGTCCAAAATCAACTTCCAACGCTCGTGAAAACGAATTGAGATTAATCCAGCCTATTGAAAACTGTCGTTGTGACATAGGATTTTTGTCCTATACAAAGCTCAGTTGTTGCACTCTGCTGCTTAGTTTACCAGAAGAAGAATTAGCCTCCATTAATAAAATTCTTGCTCTGATCAGCTGACTTGATTCATTCTATACAATCTGAAACCCACTCTACTGTCTTATTCTATCCTTTTAACTTGAAGTACCAACCTAGCTTATCTGCACTCTGTTGATATTCAAATCTGCACTCTGCTGACTTACTGGTTTCTACCCTTCTATCCTTTGGATGAGAATCTTTGCTGCCTAGGTGTTTCCTTGGGAGATGTTTTGTTTATCATCAATTTCTTAGGATTTCCACTCAATAGAATCATCAATTTCTTCACAGATTGCCTTTTGCACATTTCTCGTAATAACATGTAAAATCTCTTTTTGAATCTCGTGTGAAATATACTTGGCATTTTGAGGAGCATTCACCATAACTTTATTTATCTCCTCATTATATCGTCTCACCAAATTCAATGTAGCAAGAAACATACTTGGTTTGGTTGAATCTGGTCTTTCATCGTGTCCCCTATAAACAAAACCATGAAAAGTGAGATGAGGAATAGCATACACAAAAAGAGTGAGACAAAAATGATTATCTAAAATCTGTTATGAGCTTTGCCTCTCTATAATCTATATGACATGACTGATTTTGTAAATTCTCAGAACTTTTAATTGCATAACTATGGGCTGAATTAGCATCTTCTCCCATATGAGCAAGAAAAGCACAGTCTTTTCTACCAACTTTCTTCCAATTTCTAAACCCTTTATTTCAAAATATTTCAGATCCAGATCACTTGTAGGTTTTTTGGAAAACAAATTCTCCCTCCGTCCCATGAAAATTACAACAGTTTTATTTGAATGTCCCACAAAAAATTACAACATTTCCTAATTCGATAAGGAATAACATCAAATCAGCTATAGTTCATCCACTAATTCCTTTCACAACTGTTACAGTAAATCATACTTTAAATATTATTCAATACAAATTCAACACACATATAATTTCTCGAAACGGTGGGAGTAACATGGAAAACAAAATGCTGCATTGTTTACAAATGAATACTCTAACCATGGAAAATTGTTGAATTGATGAGTCTGAAAACATTGAAAATGTCTTACAAAAGCGAAAGATTGATACTTGTCTTGAATTATTTGATATGGTCCAAATTTAATGTACGCCCTCCTAATCTCATCCTGCAGATTGATTGGGAAATCAACTATTGAGGATGCAAGCTAGGATCCCGTATCAACAAAGCAAGATCAACAGATTCATTGTCTATTTCGTGAGAACTTAGAAGGTAGCTGCTCATGTGTTATGATAGGTTCTTCGTCAACACGTGGTGGCTCCTCATTATTAGATGGTGGTTCAACAATTACATCTGGCACAGTAATTTCTCAGATGATGTTGAATCATTATCTTTTTTCAACAACAACAATAATTACCCAGTTAATCCTATCAATGGACAAGGTCTGGGGAAGACGAAAATATAAACAGTCTTGCCTCTATTGCATATACGTTGTTATGCAACACAGAAACTGTTTCCGATACCCTAAAAACCAAACAACAAATACAACTATAACAACAAAGAAATATTAGAACTAATTAAGTAACAAAGTGTGAATAATGAAACAAGAACATAATAAATCATAAATTAGAATCAAAGAAAAGTTAATACCAAGAAACCAAGAGTAAAAATTAATGAAAAATTATAAATAAGCACGGGATAGATAAATATATAAATAGGCCTAAGCATAATCCGTCTTGCCCTAAAACGGATAGAACCCGCCGAAGTTACCATGCAACCGTTATACTATTGCGCTATGTAGACCTATTTAGAACCATATCCTCGTCAAGTCGTATCTAATAACCTCACCTAAATACTTTTTCGGTCATTGTCTACCTCGTCTACTCTAAATCATCTCAAGGGATTCACATTGCCTTACCAGGGAGTTTGGATCTCCGTGCATCACATGATCAAACCATCTCAATCTCGCCTCCTGCACCTTAATGTCAATAGCTGAGACTCCCAGTAGTTTGCGTATCCTATCGTTCATAACCCCATCTCTTAAGGAGACCTCGCACATCCAATGCAACATTCTCATTTATGTCACATGTATTTTATTCACATGAGTTTTCTTTACAGGCCAACACTCTATCCCATACAACATAACTAGTCCTATAAACATGCGATACTACTTGCCCTTTAGTTTCAGAGAAATCCTCTTATCGCACAGTACTCCTGTGACGTTTCTCCACTTTTTCCAACTCATTCTCGTACGATGAATAATATCTGCATCTATCTCCATTCTCTTGAATCATAGATCCAAGGTACTCGAATGATGACTATTATTGGGATCGTATCTGATTTAATCCTTACATCTGAGTCCTGAGTATCGTGGCTTCCATTGAACTTACAAAACATGTGCTCTGTCTTTATTCTGTTAAATCTAAAATCCTTCGCCTCAAGCTGTTCTCATGACCTCTACAACTTGTTATTAACTCCTTTCCTTGTTTGGTTAATCAAAACAATGTTATCTGCAAACGACATACATCACGGTACCTCTTTCTGAATCTCTCTCATCAACTCATCCATGACTATAGTAAAAATAAACGAACTCAAAGAAGATCCTTGGTGTAATCCTACAAGAATAGAAAAATGCTCTGTTGATCCGTAACATGTTCTCACGAAAGTCAATGACTATTCATATGCGTCTTTAATTGCTTTGATATACGTAGATGACACTCTTTTATTACGCAAACAACTCCATAACACCTTACGAGACACTCTATCGCATGCCATCTCAATATCTATAAAAACTATATGAAGGTCTTTCCGATAGGCTCTATAACGCTCCATTAATCTTCTTAGGAGATGTATTGCTTCTATAGTTGATCTATCTGGTATAAAACCAAATTGATTTTCGATAATACTAATGGTTTCTCTCATCCTTCTCTCCAATATCCTTTTCCAAAGTTTCATAGAGTGATTAAGTAATTTAATATCCCTATAATTATTGCAGTTTTGAATGTCATCCTTCTTATTGTACAACAGAACCATTATATTATTTCTCCACACATCTAGCATCTTTCTAGTCTTAAAGATAACATTAAACGATGTGTCAACCATATGATTCCTTCATTCCCTAGACACTTCAAGGTTTTGATTGGAATACCATCTGAATCATTATATCCTTTTGCGACTTCTTGAAACATGACTAAATTATTTTCTTCAACATATTGTAACCTAAAGTGAGGATATAAATAATTGAATAGAGAGACACTTGAAACTCAATTGATGATTGAAGAAATAGTATTTCACATACTAAAAAATTAAACAATCGTGCAAAGCATCACTCCTAAGAGAAACATAAACAATTAGGTTATGACCCACATTAATTACAACCTATATGTATTTTTTTTATTTTATATATTTATACGAGCTTTGTTTTCCCATCAAACGAAGTGATAAAAAAAATTTCTTAGCATATAACTAAAATATATAATTTAAATAATTATTGACGTTTCAAGATAAAATATTAAAAAATAATATTTACTCATAAAATAGCATCAGGTTTAAACTTTTTTTTTAAAACTGTAAAAATCAAACTATCCTGTTTTGACACATGACCTTCTTCTATTTTTAAAATATGCACTTAATCCATCTTTATATAAGGAGGTTAAATACAAATGTTAATAGTTCCGTCTATTTTGACGGAAATGAAGCACATGGATCCCAAAATCGTTTCAAAGACAAAAACCTAAAAAAATTTCCACCTTTACCCTTTTCCAAACGCCAACTCATCTTCATCTTCTTCCTCAATTTTTTTTTTGTTTTGTTTTGAGAATGCTTCTTCTTCCTCGACTCTAATTCATCATCCAGCCATGATTCGCAACCATTCTCAATCGCAATAGCATCATATATAAACAAACATAAAACAGATTCATCTGGAAAATCCCATTTCAGCAAATAGGGGAATTGCTTTGTCTGCAGAATCATAACGGTTCTCTTCTAATTTCCATAAACCCTGACCCACGTCATCAACATACCATCAACAATGGGAGCAAAACCACGCCATGGACAACGAATTCCAAGAAGTGCCACTCTAAAATTTACTCGAAACCAATCCAATTTCACATGATAAAACTTAGATTAGACCGACTAATTCACAAGCATAGTATGGTTAGCCGCGAAGGGAAAGAGCATGGCCTAAAATCACTCGCACAAAGTTCCTCTATTGTGTAGACTTTTTGGCCAAAAATCACTCATGCATTGAAGTCTCAAATCGAATAGGAATTGAAAGGAAACTGAATGAGGTGGATTTGTTGGATGGATGATAAACACTGAGTTCGGTTGTAGTTTTCCTTTCTTTTATGATTTAATTTTTCTGTTGGCTTATGTGAGGTTAGAAACAGCATTTCAAGTTTCCTTTGGTAAGTTAACGGAAGAAAACTAGTAGGGTGTATGTGCATATTTTCAAGATAGAAAAAGGAAAGGTCATGTACAAAGGTTCATAATTAAAAGGGCTATAAATTGTAAGAACTACTCCATGAGCTGAAATTTCTGTGTGTTTTCCATTGCTTTCAATCTCAGTGTACTGTACATTAAATAGCCCAAGACATTGGTTAGTATTTGGATATTACAGATTCTGCAACGTTACAAAATAATCCTAATTTGTAGCCTTTTCCTTGTGAAGTAGATGCTGATCTCTTCTTGCCAGATTTCTCTCCATTGCTATTTTTGGTGTCGCTAGGTTTGGAAGGTTGAGATTCTTACTTGTCATCTACTCCTTTCATCTCATAATATATATATATATATAATATTTTTTGAGTTATCTTAATTTATTTATAATTTTTTTAGTTAATATTTAATTTAAAAAAAATCACATCAATTATATTTTGTTATAAGTTACAACAATCCTAATATCTCTAAAACACTAATTTTTTTAATTAAATTTTATAAAAAATTTAACACACATATAAATAATAAAAATGATATTTTTCCTTATTCTAAACCTAAGTTGTCTACCACCGTGCATCAAACCGAACCAGCCGCCATCGTCTTAATTGAAGTCGCTCGATTCGATTCCCACTCGAAACTTCCATCGACACATCACAAAAAAAGCAATCAGAATTCTACCATCTCGATCGAAGCAATGGGTCAGACTCAAAGCGAAATCGCCTCTGCACCACCGGAGCAAACCCCGGCGCCCGACTCCTCGTCGCCGCCATCTTCTTCTTCGATGGAGTCTCTGCTCGCAGGTTTCTTCTTTTTCTTTTCTATTTTGTTATATATATTAATGCTAGGTTTTCTCGTTTTTATTGCTTGTTGATTGCTAGTATATCGAGAGTTGGACGCTTATATGTTATATTGAATGTGCCAAAAGTAGTTGATTATAAATTATAATTATATCGTGATTATCAAAGCGTTGTATGTGGCGACTGAATAAATAGAATTACGATTTGTGAGAACAATATAAATTCGAGAAGGGCTATGGAATTGTGTGTCAATAACATAACGGGTGTCAAATGTTTGATTAAACGTTGTGAATCAAACAACACGGAAGGATTGAGATTTAATTATCATATTTCAATTCTAATTATTCATTTGTTGTTTTAATCTTCACCGTTATTTAAACACTTGACTGACACCTACTCCCTTTTCCCATTCAAATGTTAATGTTATTGTGAAGCGGAATAAGTACTTTATTAGTAGGATTTGACATTGTGTGATACTATATGGTTGAGGCAAAGAAAGAAAAAATTGACAAGGCAGAGGATGCTGTGGAGGAGCTTAATGAAGTAGAATTGAACTCTTGAAGTTGATGGTCTTCTTTCATATGAGAAGTCACTTAAAGATTGTCATCGGCAGGTCAATCTTTCCACCTTTTGTGGTGAAGATGGAGGAGAGCCGTGGTCCGCTTGTGAATCCGGCATTGCGACCTTGCGGGTCAAGGGAGGTGTTAGAGGTGCTTGTAGGAAGATGTTGGATAATTTTGTGGGAAGTTTTGTTTATGGACATGTTCGAACTCGATAAGATGTATTGGGTTTCACCACACAGATGGAGAAATAGAATCTATGTTCCCGACTCCAGGATGTGGCGTTGAAAATTGCTTCAATGATGACCTATAAACTGGCTATGGCTGCATTCAAAACCCATATATGGAAGTAAGGCTAAGAGGCAGCTCCCACAGAAATTTTGTGTTTGTCCATAGGAAAACAGTTCGTGGTGTCTTGACTTGAGTTTTTAGCGGTGAGGATCTCATTCTATGTCAACCTCACTGGAACCAATTAGCTGTGCTTCCAGTTATTCTGATTTGCTGAATTTCAGGGCATTCTAATTTTAAGCTTGAGGCTAGCGTGGTCTATCTTCTAGTTCCCGTAAAGGAGGCTGAGATCTTAAAGGTGCTAGTCGCAATCCTCCTACAAGCGTAGCTTACAAGACGCTGGGGCTTGTGTAAAATCCGAGCAACTATTAGGTCCCAAATTGTCGAATCCACTGAATGGGTGAATTGGACTAGTCATCTGCCAATTGATAGTAATACTGGCCTTAGGCTGATTCTGACCATACTCTCAGTCACGAACTTAAGGATTCTGATGGAGATGATTTAATGACTCGTTCACCTTAAACAAATGAGAATAATAGGATATGATTAAACCTGGAGTTGCGAGATTGCAGCAGAACTTAAATCCCTTCACCTATATGAGATTTCTGGTAGGATTGGATCTATTTTCTTCTAAGTGTCTTTATTGTTGTTCTAAGAAATCGGTCATGCGTGAATGCGGCCTGTCACCATTTTCTTTCTTTCTTCTTTCTATTAACCAGAAGCGGCAGCATTTGGAGCAGACGAGAATGAGGCTCTTCTAAACTTCAGGATTGAAATCGTCTTGCATACTTTCTAGTATTCATTGTCCTGAGTTCTAAAAAATCTGCTGTTCCTCCCAGTCTCTGGATGCACGAGCTGAAAAAGCATTGGATTGCCCATTCATAGCCGACTTGAAGAGTGGCCCATGTGGTAGCCAGTTTTCCTAGGCTTTTCTTTGTTTTCGCAAGAGCACAGCTGAAGAAAAGGTAAATACCTATTAGAGGGACTAGTTTGATCCATTGGTCAAGTACTAATATGGTAATGATGTGTTTAGTTTGATCCGTCGCTCTCTGGGCTAAGATCAGTCACAAAGTTCTCTCTTTCCTCATTGAAAGCGAGATGCTTTGGCTGTCATCCAAGTTACAGTTCTCGGTTCTGTTGATTTTCGGTGAGCTTGTCTTGTGTTACATATATAGGTTTGCCCATCAGCCACAGTAAACATTTCTCCATACGCTCAGTATTCTTATTGTTCAATATTCTAATTAGATGTTTTTAAGAACATCTGTTTGCTCAATGCCTAAACGTATTTTTCATTCTTTCATTTCGTACACCATCATACAAGTCCTTTCATGAAAAACAACTTCCATTGGCTCATCCATGGATTACTGCTGGATTTTTCTAATCTTTTATACTGGATCAGACTAATTAATGAGCTACGTCCTTCGTTTATTTTGTTTCACTTTCAGGGATCAGACTGCATCCATCCCTTTGTCGCGCTGCAAGAATGTATAAGAGTTCACCCCGATGCTTTCTCCAAGGACGTGCTGGAGGATGAAACCGAAAAGAACGATGTAGAACCTCCTCCAGATTACAAAATCATTCCGCAGAGATGGGCTTTGGAAGCTCAATCTCAGTCTCAGAAACCGAAATTATGAAACTTCGAAAATGCCGACATGGATTGATGATGGGATTTTGTTCAATAAGAGGTTTCCATGTCTTTTTAGAGGATACCGTATGATTAGGAGGAGTTAATTCCCATGGCGTTAATGATAACTAGTCGTTTTCTTTTAGCTCATTTCACATTCAGATTTGTCTTAATTTATTGTTAGGATCAAGTTGAGCTTATTTATGTTATGGGACAAATAAGTTAATGCTAGTCTTCATCTATAAACATGTTGTTACTCTTAATAGTAATAATCATTTGTTTCTCATGTTCTTTCAAGATTCACAATATTCTTATTGTCTTAACCATCGGCACAATTTTCTTGTTGTCTTGAGCAATGTTTAAATTAGATGAATCATTAGTTATTTTCTCCATCCTATAAAAGATACAATATATATGTATTTTGTATTATTTTATATGTATGAATATAAGTTTCGTTTTCATATCAAATCACGTCTGATTGTCCCTCAATATGCATTAGTTTAAATGCATAATTTACACAAACATTGATATTTTACGATAAATTTATAAAAAAATTACGTTTAATCGTCATTATATACGTATCAAGTCAAATTGTTATATCATTTTTGGGATGGATGCATTATTTTTTTAAGGTTTCTGGGATGGATGGAGTATTTTTTAAGGTTTCTCCTTCTTTTCAGGATAATCCTTTTATCTTCTATTCCTATCATTCTCTTGATGTGAAAACAGATTAAGAAATTCTGCCCATCACAATTTTTCGGAAGCTTGGTAACAATAATTGCAACATGGATGGTGGATACAGGGGTCTGACCATACCAGATCTTAGTTTACAAACAAAATGGCTTGGTTGAAGACCTCGGTTGCTTGCATTGACGTAGATAATCTTTGCAATTCAATCCCACCAATAAGTACTCTGTGTGGTGGTTTCAAAAGAAAAGTGGATCCAGGTAATACTTACACACCTAGCAATTTCTCATTTCTTTTTCCTAATTTTTAAGAGTGGATCAAGATTTTAATATCTGAAGACATTAAAAAATAATTTTTTTATTAAAAATAAGGTTTATTTATATCATGTTATTTTATAAAAATATTTTTCTCACATTTTATAATTAACAGAATTATATGGATATGTTTTTTTTTTCCTTGTGAATTTCCGTACCCCATACGTTCCTGTGACTTTTGACAAGTTCGTTGGAGATGCTGGAATTTTTAACTCTTCGAAACTTGGCACATGTAAGTTAGAAGATGAAAGATGAGAGAGGGTCATGAATTTATAAATAAGTCAATTCGTGAGTTTATCAAATCGAATTATGAATGATTCAAATTGATTCATTTAATTTCATGAATTTAAATTAAGTTTAAGTTTGACTCATGAATTTAATAAACGATATTCGAATCAAATTTTATCGAGACAAACCAAATAAATTCATGAACAGGTTCAACTCATTTGCAGTTCTATTCATGCTCTAATTGGATTCTTTCCATCCCATATCGAGCGTGGTTTATTTTGTTTTATTATTTATTGATGTAATAGTATATTTTTATTTTTAATTGTTTTATCACGTTTCCCCATAATTCAGTTAGTGGAGTTGTTGATTGGGTAACCTTTTATTTCCAAAATCCTATCTCGTTTACATTCCTCGAACTACGGAGTATATAAGTTAATAAAACATTGTGTGTCAAATATTTAAACGTTGAGATTTAATTATTACATTTTAAGAAAATTGATATTTTTAAGATAGTTTTTTATATCCAAGGTTAATTGTGAGAAAAAGTTATTTTTGTTCAAAAAATTGATACGAGTGAATGGTCTTGGATGTATTAAAAAGTACCTTGAAAATAGCATTTTTTCGTATTAATTCTAACCATTTATTAGTAAGTTTTAATTTCAATCATGATTTGACACACGACATGTAAAGTTATATATTCTCTTTCCATACATGTTACTCCTTTCGTTTCAAAATATAGACAATGGTTTGATTCGATATTGCGGATTTATGTGTGTTTTGAATTTAAAATTTGATGAAAAAAGAATATTTTTTTATGTTACTGTAATAGAGAAGATAATGGATATACTGTGATAAATAGGTGATTGTTTTGATAACTTTTTATATAAAAATACTAATAAATATGATAAATTGTATATATTTTAAAACGATCCAAATATACAAATATTGTACATATTATGAAACGGAGAGAGTATCTCCGAATTCATAATCTCTATCATCGGTAATTTCTGGAAATGGTTTAACATTCGACCTGGAAACAACAAATAAAGGAAACTCTCCATGAAGCTTTAAGAAAAAAGTCAAAACGTTTTATAACTAATTAATATTTTTTTCATCTCATATTAACCGAAACATTTTTTTCCCGTCTCAAATAAATTAAACATTTCCTTTTTATGATAACCTTTTAACATAAAAAAATCAAATCAATCTCATCTATTATCGTACACTTACCAATCCATCTTTATAAACTCCATTACCACAAAAAAAAACTTTTTTATTCATCAAAATCCATATAAATTCAACACATACATAAATACCCATGCACATTAAAATATTTCAAGTAATATAAGATGGAAGGAATATAAGAAATCATGAGCTACAATCAAGAAAACTATCATTCGACCAGGACAATAGCCTTATTGGTTTCACTGCCTTCAATGAATGATCAACACAGTAACTTATACATCTCCCACGTCGACAAATACATGGTATGACAAAACCAGAAAAATATAAACTAATTTTTTCGTCCAACATTGAACGCAGACCAGGAAGCAAAGTTATACATCCACTCATACAAAATGGCGCCTTTGCTAGTTCCATCCTGGTAGTTCTGAATACAACAGAAGCGCAATCCAAGAGTACAACATTAAACAAAAGCGTGAAAGAGAGGTTTTCTTGACCTACAACTGTGTTTACGAGGATCAGAAGTTCTTCTGAATGCGTCAAATAGGAAAGTTCATTATAGCGAAGAGAAGCTAAACTTGATGCCAGTTCTCCCTTGATCCTGCTCGAATTGTCTCAGAATGTAGCAGTAGTTAACCTGAAAGTTCAAAAAGTGAAATTTGATGAACATTGGAAATGAAATGACATGATCACAGCACCCTTTCTACTCTAGTATTATTACAAATCTATTATATACTCCCTCCGTCTCATATATTTTGCAATGGTTTGACCCGGATCGATTTTTTATGTGTATTGAATTTGATATATTTTGATTTGTATATTGTGATTTTTGATGATGGTGATGAGTTTGATATGAAAGGATGAAAGAAAATGAAGAAGTAGTGGAATGTAGTGAAATATTATGGTTATTTTAATATAAAATTATTTTCAAATAAAAAAATAAAATAAGTGTTACAAGATTTGTAGGACGATCCAAAATAGTAAGTGTTGCAAGAATTATAGGACGGAGAGAGTTTATAAATACACAAAACCTTTGATGAGATGCCAGGTACGTGGAAAATAGATATGTGGGACGTCATCAATCTTTTCAAATTATACATCAAAGCAATATCTTTAAGATGAGAACAAAAAAAAATCTCTTATTATCCATAAAAAACTCTAACCTTTTTCTACATTTAAAAAAAAAAAACAAAATCTTATTTAGATTTTGAAAACGCTGAAAACAAAATAGAAAAAATCTCCTATTGTTTTACTATGACATATCATAATTTCTTTTAATGTATATAATAAGAAATGACAAAAGAAAAAACGACAATCAAAACAAATCCTCATAATTTAAAACATAAATATATAAAATGATTAGGGTAGTAAACAAGTGATACTAACAAAGTAACAATCATCTTTGTCTGATATTGTTGATATTAACACAACCATTTTGTCAGTGAGAAAACAGATTCTTATTTCTGTTCCAAATTATCGTATAACAAACAAAGGACAGAAAATAGATGGAACAAAGTCCAACAGTTGCAGAAGAATTCAGAGAAAGTACGGAATAACGATCAGCATCAAAAGACCAGCTGATGGTATAACTATTCCTATCAGAGACACAGGATAGATGACTGAAGAGTGAAGACCAACATCAATTTCGAATCGGATGTAGAATTGAATGAGATATCATCAATCAGGAATTCAGGAAGTTTCCATAAAACAGAGAGAAACATTTCCGGTTTCAACATTAGCATATTCTAACTCAATTGCAGGATCATACAATAGTTCTAGCAGGAGGAAAGGGAAGACTGACCTCCATGCGGAAAAGTCTTGTAGGCACGATGATACCAACTCCAGCAGAGCTTCTAAATGACTGCAGGAATCTGGGTACAGAGAAATTCCGATACTCACCCTCAGATAGTTTAGCAAGGTTCCCAGCACAAGCAAAGGCATGAGCATGGATTCCAGCATCTCGAAACAATTTTAGCGGAAGATCAAAAGAAAGATCAGCAAACGCTGTCAGAGCAAGGTCTCCCCCAAGTGCATCTCTTCTAGGCGAAGTTTCAGAATCGATGCCCTCAAGGTTATCTTTAGTTTCCCTTCTAGCCTCGGTATGACCGACTCCTCTACACCGAAACCCTAATAACAAACTTGGCCCCACCAAAGAGCATATGGGTGAAGACTGACCACCAATGAAAAATCTATCAGGCAACGGTGAGGGTTCACTCAAGAAGCCTCTTGCCAGTGGCAAAAGGAAGCCAGCAGAGATGCCAAAATTTAGAGCCGCTTGATAGAATCCCAATGGCAAGGCAAAACGAAAATCAAACTCCTGTTAAGAACATTAGAGTAAATCAATGTAATGGTCAAAACATTGTACTAAGTACTCGCAAAAATGAAATTGAAGCAATAAGAACCTATTCTATCTGCATTAAGCAGGCCTCCACCAGAAGAAGCCAATCGACTCAAGTTAATCCAAGAAAGGCACACCATGACAAAGCATGCAACTATTAGACATCAATAGATACTTAGTATCCTACTACAGTATCCTACTAGTATCCTACTACAGTATCCTACTAGTATCAATAGATACTTAGTATCCTACTACAGCGACGATGGAGCTAATGAGTAATGAGTGAGATATTAGTAACTTGGATAATAGTGTACCAGGCTTCTTAAGCACACAGAGGTAGCTACAGTCATATATGGCAGACTTTCAACAAGGACCGAGTTGAAGGAACGACAAACAAAAACACAAGAGCGTATAAATCTTCTGACACAGTTTCAAGATGAGAATCCAAGATTTCTTCATGTAGAACAAGCAGTACATTGCTTGGATAAAAATAAAAAGAGGGAGGAAGAACACAGACAAGCACAAGGATCATGGAATAAATGAGATAAAGATAAGAAATAGTGGTTCCATATCCATTTGAGTCTTGAAAATAGCTTCAGTACACCCCGGAAAGGATAACTTTATTCCAACTCTTGATAAATCCAGTTTCATACTTGACCAAGCTTATCCATAGATCCTCATGGGAAAAAAAATCCAGGATAGCCGTCCGACCACCCGCAGAAAGTATTACTGGAGTAAGAATGCATCTTCCCGGACCAATGCAGTTTCCATGCTTTGGATTATGCAATAAAAGACTTTGTAGTTACTGATTCTCCTATTTCCAAAACGTCTTCATTTAAAAAAATAAAAATAAAAAAGAACATGGGATAAGATATGCAAAGACGAAACCAAGAACAGAAAACTGTTATACCTGCCACAGAAAACGTGAGCTCCGATGATCAGGTGTGAGGCCAGCTAGCTGTGCGCTAGAAGAGAAATAATAGCCTTGAGTTGGCCTTAGAGGTGAATTCCTCCTGTCAAGTTTGAACGTGTATCTTAATGAAGATAGAAAACTATGTCCCAGATGCCTCCTTACGTCCCTTGATGCCATTTGGGTTGGATCCGTCAAAGTTCGCCACGTCAAACTGTAGTCAAGCTCGTGGTTTGGGGTCGAAAGTAGCCCAAGAGAAAATCCTGACGAGGTCTCCTTGTAAGATGAGAACGTCAGCCAGTCTTTAGAAAGCATGGAAACTCGTGCAGTCACTGGAGAGGACCAGCTTCTTATTCTTGGCAGGGCAACACCAACGCTTACCTCTGTTGCTTGGTCCCAGCCATAAACCAAAGATCCATCCCAAATATCAGCATATCCAAAAGGATTTTTCAGCTTCAACGATCCTTCAAGAGACCATGACCTTGCCTACAAATGCAGTCTCTAACCATGTGAATAAAGTTGGATCAAATGAATTTTTTTTCTCTGCCTTCACAGGACAACATAGTATAGAACATTGCAGCACTATCTAAACAGCACGTGATATCAAATATATCCACCTGAAGCATTTCACGAGATTCAATTAATGATGCTAATATACGAGAAATCTCTAGCCACAGCATCAAGGCACTAACAGACCAAAAATGAGAACAGACGCTCAACAAACACAAAAAGGAGCACGAAGAATGGTATCCAACAATCAGAATCACAAAGGGCAGAAGAACGATCTCTGGACATGCTGTTCGGAGATAATTCTTTCTGTTACTTATTGTTCAAATCAAAGGAAAAGAAGAGTGTTATTTGAATAAATCTGTTCAAAAGTATAATGAGCAGACTCTTCAGAAAAGTTCAGCAAAATATGTGAATACCTAGGCCAATGCAAAATCATAAATAAGCCTACACAATTAGAAGAATTTCTGGTCAAGACGGTTGGAGGTAATGGCTCATCTCATTCTTCACAAAGCATACTAGCAATGCTTATCTAAATGGATGAAGAACAGTCAGAAAAGATATATCCACAAAGAGAGATCCACAACAAAAAGTTAACATCCTTATTTTTAAATCGATTGATTCCAATGAACTCCCTGTTTTAAGTACCAGTAGAGCATCAAATTGGAAGTCCATATGCCACAGTAAGACCTCAAAATCTCATTAAAAAGTGTGGTCAATGGTTATTACTGTGAAAGTTCATGCTTAAGCCCGAAATCAGCCAGTAGTAACATAATTTGCAGAATCAGCCGCGTCACCAGAGTGCTAGACGAACCATAACTCTTTTTTTTCTTTTTCTTTTTTTTTGTCCCAGGCGATCTCTCCACTGACATGATTGCTTGGCTGTCTGACTCATTACTCTCGTAAGATGAAAGACTCGCCATAAGCAGTCATTGACTCGGCATGCTTGTTCATTGACTAATCTGACTCAGAGTTGGAAGCAAGCACAACATGCCCCGTCGAAAGAAAACTCATTCCTCAAACTAAATGTGTTCTCTCATTTCACCATGTCACGAGCTACACCTCAAGGTCGGTTAGCCCAATAAGACAATCTACCCACCAACCCACCATGTGGGACCCACAAGTGAAAAAACACCGAAGTACACGAGAAAACACTCAATCCTCAACAATTTGTAGTTATTGCAATAACGTGAAGAATAATAGCAAACCATCACGAAGGTCTAGATTAACAGAAACATAAAGAAGATAGGAAGCCGAGCCACAGAGGGAATTTACAACAGCCATACAAGAGGAAGGCCCAGACTTATAAATTACTAATACACACTCCCTTTGCGTATTGATACAAATTAATCATTTTCATCCAATTTTAATTCCTCGTCTGCAATTGGATATCAATTTCTTTCAAGTCCCTTTACATATTTCTTTCTCATAGCTTATTACCATGCAGCTAGTAATACATCAATTCCTCACTACCCTGGAAATATTTCTCTTTATTGCCAACTAGATCATGTTACACCCTTTCAGCTATTTTCAACAACCAAAAAAAAGAAAAAGGCCATACATTTTGTACAGTTCATGTTCCTCTAGAACACCAACTGCAGAAACTCTCTTCGTTCATTGAGCCATGGCAAGCACATTTCGATGTTTTTATATGCATCATGCAAAGATCAAGTACAGGTTCTAGAATGAGTAATGAATCAACCATCCACACACCTCACTGATATACTCATCCACGAAAGGTACTCCAGTTGGAATGATTGATCTGGAATCCCCATCAATGATATAGTCACTCAGATAATATATCAACAAATAACCCTTCTTCTTTAGACTGGAGATCTTCAAAATAGTACTGTTAAGATCCATAATGGGTCTTCTATGATTTTTGATAGAACTGATTCCTCGACAACTACTACTTCGCGAATGAGCTTGTTTTATTCTAATCTATAATATACAGCTTTAGTATTACTTCTCCTTCACAACACATATAAAATACTACTCTCTAGAGGAGCTCCGTTTCAGCTTCTCAATTCAAAAAAAATTCAGAACCCAACGCTCATCTCAATCCTCACAACTCTCACAACTCTCACTTAGTGTTGCACCATATAGACCTCCTCCGAACTACTGGCATCACGACCACCACCCACCCATTTTAGACTTCATATAAAGACATAAGCCAACTCACATTTTCCAAAATTTCTTCCATACATAGCATCAGACTAACTACAAAGTTTACTTCCTCTTAAGACTTAATTCGAACATCATCATCATCTAGGTTACTTACATTACACCTCGCTCCCTCAAGCCACTATGAAACCATTTGAATCATAATCCAGATTTTGAAAGGACAATAATCATAGCAAGTGACAATATAATGATAAAGTGAATAATTACCTCAGGCCTGGTGAAAACGCCAATCTCCCCACTAAGAGAACTCTGACTCTCAACCACCTCAACAACAACATTCACGGTCCCTTCCAGCTCCGGCGGCCCCGCATCGAGCATAATATTCACCGAATCGAACACTCCCAGCCCCCGCAGCCTCGCGACCGCTACACCGGCAGCTCGAAGTATCTCCTGCAGCGTCGCCGGCGCCCCCTCCTCCCCTTCCTTCCTCAACAACGACTCCAATTCCGCCTCGATGACCGACTTCTTCGTCCTCTTGTTGCCTTTGATCACCACGTCGTGGATCCTTAGGGTTACCGGTTCCTCCCCCGATTGCAGTCGATTGAATAGCTTTTCGAGCTTGTCTCGTTGAGAACGGAGCTTCGATTCTCTTGACTTCTTCGTCGATTGTGTTGATTCGTCTTCGAGTGAGTCGTCGGAGTCATCGAAGTCGCCTTCCTCTTCTTCGTCGACGGAATCGAAGGCGTCGTCTTCTTCGTGATTCGAGGAATCGCCGTTGTCGGCGGCGGCGTCGATATCGGCATTGTGGGGTGGCTCTGCCATTGAAGAGGGAGAGAGAGACGTTTGGTGGATGAATGAGAGTACGGTGGCGTTGGCGGTGGTAGATCAAGTATAGAGCTCAGTGAGGGTTATGAACCTCTTGAGAGTTGATGCAAGGATAATCGAACTACTCTCTAGTCTCTACAGATTCACTCCGTCTCATACTCCTACAAAATAAATGGGAAAAGCATCTACTTGGTTAACTACATAAAAATTTATATATGATTAAATTATTGAATTTTATAATGATTAAAAATTCATTTTTAAGAGAAAAAAATGAGATTTTAAATCATAATCATTAATTTGAAAATTTAATGATACAGTCATCCATAACTTTGTGTGTGGTTAACCTCATAAACTCCAAACCGAAAATAAATATGTTTTTAATTAAAGAATAATAAAATTTTAAAATATTTTATCTAATATTACATCATTTTCTATTTCATTATCTTTTTTTTTCACCATGCATTCACATTTTCTTCTCCAGCTCATATGGAAATCAAGATAAAGTTATATAAAATTAACGATATCTTTAATAATCGTGTCAAATCAACATATTTCAATTTATTTGAAATGGAACGAGTATCGAGAACTTGGTTCGATGTCACACAGAGACTCGGTTGGACATTTAGTAGTCAATCACCTCGGTTATAATATAGAAATGTCAACTTGAGGATGTTTGTAATTATAATTTAGTTATGATGACGGGAGATAATAAGGGAATACTTTTTTAGAGACCAAAAAATACTAAATGGAAACTAGGAATAACGCACTTCAGCCTATCATGTGGCTAAAGCGCCATGGAGATGACGCTTTGGACCTAAAGCTCCATATGGCGTAGCGTTTTAGGACCAAAGTGCCATCTCCCATGACGCTTTAGTCACGTGTCCCACTTATCCATGTCGACTGACTTGTCTCATAAAAAACAGCTTGTTGTGAAAATAATTCGATCAAAGTATCCCCTAACATATGTTTTCGAGTGCCTTATCCGAAATCATTTGTTACGCATTTAGTGCCTTCTATGTTGTTTCGTCCTACATTGAGTGTCTTGTCCTGTTTGGCACAATCAGTGCCTTCTTTTGTTTAGTAGTGGCCTACTTATGATAAGAAGTGGTATTGTCAACTATTTACGAGCATCTTATTCGACTCAATCAGTGTTCTTGTGCACTTTTTTTGATAAAATTATCACTCAAGTGTCCACTGTTGTTGTCCGAAATTCTATTTGGTGTATTCATTGTCTTGTCCTGTGTGGCGTATGAAGTGGGGGATTTGTAATGTTGTTTGGCTCAATCACTGTTATTATCGACTGATTTTGATAGAATTATCTGCCCGAGTGCCTTGTCCCACTCATTCATTATGCATTTTGTTCTTTTCATTCGTTACGCATTCAAATAATATTGTCCACTAACGCATCGTGATGATAATGTCTTGCCGAGTGCCGTCAATCATCAAGCAGTATTAGAATGCCATATATGTTTTATAAAACGGGAAATAATAAAAGAATGAAACTTTCAACAAAAAATCTTGTTTCATATTTTCAAAATTTCACATTACAAATTTTATTACTCCCTCCGTCCCATATTAATTGCAACATATACGTATATTTTATTATTTTATACGCATGAATATATGTCTCGTTTCGTCTCGCAACATGTATTAGATTGAAGTACGTAACTTACACAACTATTGATGTTGCATGATAAATTTATAAAAAACAACGTTTGAACGTCGTTGCACGCGTGTCAAACTTTGCATCGACATGCATGCAAAGTCAAAACGTTTCAATTAAAATAGGACGGTGAGAGTAATATATTTTAATCTTTCCTATAATCTGAAGTGTATGGAATAGTTCCAACAAATATTCAACAACTTGATGGTAAATCTCGGAGATGATTTGCCTCCTAGTGAGTATACGATAAGCCTCGAAGAAGATTTACGTTTGGACAATTAGGGTAACGAATTCGGCGAGATAATGCATGCGTCAAACAACTTCAATGATGGGATGAGGCTATGTCCAATAAGAATTCAACGAGTTTGAAGTCCAGACCGGGATATGTTTAACGAAGAATTGGTATATTATTTAAACTCTTTCTACAAATGAGAATGATAACATTTAGATAGTTGTCATCAAACAGATCATACGCTTTATAAGCATTCTGAGAATTTTGATAACAAATGAGAATGATAACATTCATATACTTGTCACGAAATATAGTTGATGATACGCTTTAAAATGATACGCTTTAGAAATATTCATATAGTTGTTATCAAACACATCAAACTTTTTTTACAAATGAGAGTGATAACATTTCGAGAGTAGATCTAAAGCCCAAGAAAGAACAGATGTCGAGAAGCAACCAGAAAGATATTGAAGATAAGCACTACAAAAAAAAGTGTTTTTTCAACGGAAACTTTTTGCTACGAAAATAATCCGTCGCACTCAGTTGAAAACTACGACGGATCCGTCTCTAATAATGATTTTTAAAAAAAACAGAATTTTTTACGACGGAAAAGTCAACTACCGTCGCAAACATATAAATAATTGTGACGGATCCATAGCAAAACGATGTAATGGATCCTTTTTTGCTACTGGATCTGTCTCAACTAGATGGGTTTGTATCACTTAAAAAAACATATGTGTGTGCATTATGTATCACCGGAAAAAGTATGGAGACGGATCCGTAGCAAACTGGAAATGATTTACAACGGATCTGTCGCTAATTAAAAAAATTTGCGACGGATCCGTAGCAAAACGATTTAATGGATCCTTTTTCGTTACGGATCCGTCTCAACTAGATGGGTTTGTATCACTTAGAAAAAATATGTGTGCATGTATATAAGGTTAATTTTTAATTTTTATATTTTTTTAAACGGTGTAAATATTTTGTCGTGTTGTATACTCAGACACGTTTAAGTTTATTACAATAAAACATGATGTCCTGATAATTTTTAAAAAAAAAATTTCCGTTACAAACTGATTATCGTTCATGTTAGGATCGGATTTGATATATTAGTTATTACTTCTAACGCATAAAGTAAATGAAAGCTAAACAATTTTACGAAAAACTTTGGAATAGCTTACTACATCGATGATGTTAAAGGGAATGGTTATCTTATGAGCTGAAAATTAGGATAATTAGGGTTATTTTGTATCGTCGGTCAAAGTATGAATACGGATCCGTAGCAAACTGGATAGTATTTGCGACGGATCCGTAGCAATATATTGAATATTACGACGGATTCCGTTACAAATGATGCATAATCTCAACTTTCTATTTTTTGATTTTTATGTTGTTAAAATTTTTGTCGTATACGACAATACGTTCAAGTTTGTTACAATAAAACATGATGTCCTGATAATTTTTTTTTTTAAAAAAATTGTTAACATTTAAAGTTTGTTACAATAAGGGGAATTTATCTAAAACTACAAAGAGATGAAAAAAAATACCAAACCTTTAGGTGAAGCGATGAAAAAACTACAAATATATGTTATGATTACTTCTTTACGAGCATAGGTTAGGTTAGAAATCAGCCAAGGGCACACACATTTATAGCCTAGAAAAACACTTCATCAATCAAATCAATATGTTATACTTCTTGGTAGAGCATCATAAAATTTCATGACAGTGATCAACAGAATCATGAAAATAACCGTAGGCATATGAGTTTTGACAAATGCCAATAATTTCGTAGAGTCTATAGATGCAAAATGAAAGCGTCTATCGACATGATAAATATAGACAAATCATGTATTCAAGCACATATATGCTAATAAATCTTTCATAGGATGAGCTCTAATGCATCTTCGTTACATTATGGTGCCATCAAATGGAGGGATATTCTTGGACCACTTTTGCTTCAATAAGCTTTGGATCCATCAATATTGGCTATATAGCTAGAATGTATGTTCCGGTAGCCTAGCAGTAAAGTGTATGATTCAGTTCTGAAATATTTAGATCAATAAGGAAACGCATGCATCGTTATCATAGCCTTGATCCAATTCAGTTTTCCTTATAGCTAAATCTAGCCATAAACTGCACTTAATCCCATGATATGAAGAAGCAGCATTGCATTTTATAAGGACAAACTTGATCTCTTGATCCGTCTCAATCACGAGCTTGAACCCCGGGAAAGACAGCACCTCATTCTGTCCGATAAATCCACAAGAGCTTGACCATCCTCGATACGGGGCCTTTTTCTATTGCTACTGTGTCCGATCAAAAGCCTAACAAATTATGTCCAGGTTGCCAAATGACTTAACAAACAGCACAAAAACTTTCCACTTTCATTCAGAATTAGAACTTGTCACTTAGCAACCCCAACCTAGGCGTTCAGTAGGTGACTACAAGCTTCACCTTTTGTCAGCAAGATGCACATGTTACAGAGAAGGGCATGCCAACGGCACCAAACTACCAACAGCATACGGTGCATCATATCGGCTGATGGTCATACAAATTCAAGCCACTTGACCCTCGCTCAAAAAGGTAGAAGCCAATATGTTGAGAACACCCATCAGTTATAAAAACAGTGCATCTGAGACCTAATGTAACATCTTACAAGAAAGTTGAGCTAGTAGGAAGATCACTTGATGGCAAGAGGCTCCTTTCTGATAAACTTTCGGACTATACAGCACATGGCTCGAGAAAACAACGTCATGAAACTTCATCCTAATTTTAAAGAAAATGAGCAGTGCTCGGACTTCAATATTCAGTAACAAAAAGCAAACCAAGAAGTAGTCTAACCCAGCTATCCTAGCATAAACATCTTTCGATAGTGCAGCTTTCATCATTCGTCTCAAACTCTTTTTGGTGGCACGTATGGAACACGTTCCTCCTCACAAATTTGCTGCAGAAACAGATAGCATGCATCAGTTAAAAACACAAAGGTGACACCCACACTCGTCAAACAGTATTGGAATATATGACAACTTCAATGTCAAAACAAGAAGAAAATGAGGCAGTCAATAGTTGAGACCGCAAAGACCAGGCTTTTCCCATTGCAAGCACGGTAGGTTCCAAGGGCCAAAAAAGCGAGAGCCTTCCATTTGACAGTTCCTTGGCGAAATGTTGAACCTTTGATTTTTTTTTTATTTTTTTTTTTGGGTCTAGTATCTTCTATATATAACCGGTTTACAAGCACGATATAATCATGTTGGACAAAGTAAATTGATGGAGAGCGATTAACATACCACAAGCTCATCCGGAAGTGACTCTGAGACAGCAAGGGTATAACACCCAGGGACAAATTTTCCTGAAACACAGGCGGCAAGATTGACTTCATAAATTAGAGAAAACATCAGCGGAGAAATACTGTCAGGAAAATGTTGGCTTAAAATGATTGAACAAACTTGAAACAGAAACTCGAAGGAAAAATCTTTATTCCTGCTCCATATCAAATTCATCATCAAACCACACACCACAGATACCATAGCATTAGCTCAAATTCAAACCAGTTTCCTTATAAACTTGTGACAAGTGAAAATAAAGTTCCTAACTTACATGTGCCAAATTTCAAAGAGCTAAAAGGTCCAGTCTCCAACAAACTTAAAGGAAATTCACAGGAAAGTATGGGGTGTAGAAATTCACAGGAAAGGAAAAAGGGAAAATGCTAGGTGTGTACATAATAACTGGATCAGGTCACAGCCTGAGCTTCAAAGCAAAGGCACGATACACACACAAGCAAGTATATTTACGTGAAGATAAGGTCATCACTCAGTGATAAATCATAAAAGCAATTTGCACATATAATTTATCTCTAGGATCATCCAAAAACAAGACAAAGGTAGTTGCACACTTTCATCTGTCCAAGGTAGGTGCAATGGGGAAATACATACCAATCCTTAACCACCGAGCTGCCCAACTTCTAGCAGGATCCATCACTGCTATCAGCCTATCAAGTACCAAGCATGGAAGAATTTCATCAAAACTTGATAGAACTATGGTTAAAGTATGCTTCAAAATCATACAATTCAGTGGCATTACCACCTTGATGCCAAAAAATACCCAAAAAAGAAAACAAATCATAAAAAAACCTATGTGACTATAAGGGTTAATGTACATGTCAAAGCTGAAATCAATAATAATAAACCAACATAGAATAAAGCCTCTTTTGCCAATAAACCGTGAACTCAAGCAAAAAACCCATTGCTTATAACCTCCAACACAATACAACTCACATAATCCCACAAACCCCAGGAACCCCGTTCAGGCTCATACATAACTATCCACTATGCACACTTTGTGCACAACCGACCGATTTGCATCAACAGAAAACATACCCTAAGTAACCATACACTTGATATGAAATCAACAGAACTGGATACAAGAGCATAATAGACCTGGATGATGGCCTTACCCAGTGAAATTCGGAGTAGTGCATTCGAGCAGGCGTTCATGATCTGTCTGCAGGTTAAAGAAAGGGCAGTTCTCACATCCTGATTCCCTGAACTGCACCAACCAGTCCACATCATACAATTAAACCCCAAATCCTTTGAGATCAACACAACACAAATAGCCCACTCAAACCCTAATTCCGAACCCCAAGAAACAACAATCGCCTATCGAGATCAAAAAATCAATCACAAACTAAAATTACACAAGCCCACTACTTAAACATTACAGAATCATTCTCCTCAGCATGCTCAACATCCATTTTCGGGACGATGTAAGTCAATCACAAGGTGGCGACGGCTTCGACACCCACAATCACAAAAATAACCACCACCACCTACACCAATTAACCCTTCATCCCGTTACATAGGATCTCGACTACACCAATTAACCCTTCATCCCGTTACATAGGATCTCGACTACACGGACACTAAATAGTAACTGCATCATCATTCATACCCTACTCCTCTCCCAAAATGCAGCGTCAATCACGCAAATCAATCACACAGCAGCATCGAAAACACCAATTAGAACACGAGAAATGGGAATCGCGTCTAGGGTTTCGAAATGAGAAAGGACCTGATCGTAGGTTTTGATGAGCCTGCATCGGAGACAAGCTCGGAGCTCGTGGCCGAAGCCGTTGGGAATCTGCGCCACCACGTTGCTCATCGGGTTCGTCGGCGGCGGTCGGCGGCGGTCGGCGATGATCGGAGAAGGAATCGACGGCGGCGGAGAGATTGTCGCGGCGGAAAGAAGGAATACTGGCGAGGTTGTAGTTTCTAGGATGTTCTTCTGCTCTTTAATTTTACAATGGTTTCCTTTCCAACTGATGAAATACTCCATCATTCTACGCAAATTTGTCAATGTAACATTAAATTTATATAATTTTATTTGTGAAATTTGTTCGTTTTCATATATTTATTATTTCAATTATTTCATAAATCTTATTCCTTCTGTTTTAAAATTATTAGAACATTTAATTTATATACATAAATTTAGATTTATCTCCTTTATCCCTTAATTTCAATTTTCAACCAAATAATCTTTTTTTTTCAATCTTATTTAATTCCTGACCACATAATATTTTCTAAAAATAAAAATATTACAAACAATTTGAAATGACCAAAAAACAAAACGATGTATTATTTTGAGACGAAAATAATACTATTTATTTTTTTTATTTGGAAATAATTTTATATTAAAATAACCACAATACTCAACAACATTCCACTACCTTTTTCCTCATTTTTTTCATCCTTTTACATCAAATTCACCATCATCGTAAAAAATCATAATACACTAATCAAAATATATCAAATTCAACACAAATATAAAAAATCGATTCGGCTTAAATTGTTGTAAGAATTGTGGGACAGAGGGAGTATATATTATGAGACGAATGGGAACTACTTTACTACTTTATTTGGAAATAATTTTATATTAAAATAACCACAATACTCAACAACATTCCACTATCTTTTTCCTCATTTTTTTCATCCTTTTACATCAAATTCACAATCATCGTAAAAAATCATAACACACTAATCAAAATATATCAAATTCAACACAAATATAAAAAATCGATTCGGCTTAAATTGTTGTAAGAATTGTGGGA